>MU006251.1:152861-232358 GCA_010093685.1 Ophiobolus disseminans
TGGCCCTCCAGCACGCTGCGGCACTGGCCTGTCGCTGTCTCCCACACCCGCACTGTGCTGTCATCGGATGCTGAGGCGAGCAGCTGTCCGTCTGGTGAGAACACCACCGCGTTGACCGCCTCTGAATGGCCCTCCAGCACGCTCCTGCATGCGTCCCAGTTTGCATCTCTCCCTGACAATACTTTCACAATCTGTGGGATCTGTTCGATAAATGCCTTTCGCACAATGCTAGCCTCAGGCGAGAAAAGAAGAGCAGACGAGTATATCTGGAGGGGCGCTTCTGCAAGTATCGGTACAAATCTCAGTGCAAACCGGCTTGCATCGCGGAGGAAACTTGCAACAGCACTATCAGACGGCTACGTCTTAGGTCAGCGCAGAACACAATTATCAGTTCACTAGGAAAGCCCTACTGTTGCTAGCCCTTGTAACCTCGCCACTAACCGTATACATAAACTCGTCTCATTGATCAAGCTCATAGCCTCAAGCCAGTGAAGAAGATGCTTCTGAAGAAAGCGGTGCGTTGCTTCTCCATCCTTGATACCGCGCTGGCTGCGCTCGAGATGGTCTACCCAGTAGCGACACGCATACTGCAGCTCGGGCGGCAGGTTAGCCTTTATCTGACTCTCGTCTACCTCGCTGCTAAGCACCCCAGGCTCAGAGAGGTTGCAGATGTTTTGTCGGAGACCGTTGGGCGCAGACATGAGCTCGAGACAGTGCGATGCCAGCTTTCCGTGTACGATTGTCTGGTTGACTTGGAATGGATTCTTTGTCTGCTGTCTTGAAACCACAAGGAAGTCACGGAACGACAAGTGCAGAAGTCTCACTGACAACCTGCGGTCACTGGGAATGTTAAGCACAGAGTGAAGAGCGTCTAGCCGGCACTCGATCTGCTCTTGTGGGATGCGCAATAGGGACGAAAGCGCTACTACTGATAAGGGACTTTCGAGGACAACAATACTGCCAACCAAACTTCGAAAGTTGTCAAGCCACGTCTCTTGGTCATCATCATCTTCTTGCTCTGTCAGAATCTGTTCTAGCACTGGCAGGTATGTTCGGTCGAGCTGCGAGAATGTAGCTTTTCGGTATTGCAGGATCTTGTTGAGATACGTTTTTGGATCACCTCCCTTAGTGCCCACATATCGACACACGGTCGCAGCAAAGATGAATAGTGGCACCGACAGCTCAACTAGTGCTTGCACCTGCTCTTCAGTCGGCCAATTGGAAGATAAAGAGCGCGCCTGCTGGATACTGCCAAGCTCGTGCTTCAAAAAGCACCTTATGTCGTGCTTGACTACGCTCATTGGCACCTCATGAAGCACCAAATCTTGGTACATGCCATTCGACATCTGCCTAAAACCAAGTCGGATGTGCAGTTCAGGCCTGCTTGTGACTAGCACGCGCAGCCGCACAGAATCCGTGTCTCTTGTCTTGCCGAGAAGCTGCAGTATGGCTCGCACGTCGTCCTCTCGCTCGCACTCGTCTAAGGCATCGATGACGATAACTTGCGCTGCAACGTGAGGTCGAGCATTCTGGATGTTGGCCAGCGGGCGCATAATGAGCTTTTCAAACTGGTCTTTCAATGCCCTTGATAACAAAGCTGGATCCTCTTCGAGCGCCTTCCTGATGCCAGGTAGCATAGCAGGCTGACAGGCAGCAAGACTACTGGCGACAGTGCTGAAGAAGCGCGAAGCGTTGCTGCGTTCACCTTCACCCTTCTTAAAGAAGAAACTTGCCCCTAGCTGACCGGCTTGTGCGAACAAATGTGCAGCAGTGCGCGCAATGGTTGATTTTCCAGTGCCCGCCATGCCACTTAGCCAGAATACTGGCTTCTCATCCTCGCCCTCCGCCCAGTGTGCGATATTCTGTAGCAGTGTGGTGCGGGTGTTTGGAAGGCATCGCGCGTTGTGTTCCTCAGCGTAGGAGTCGTACGTAGCGCCTAGTGCGATCGGGATGTTGAGACAATATTGCTCTTTGATTTCCCTCCGCAATCGATTAATAGCCCTTTGCTGCCCCTCGCCATAGAGGAGTGGGATTTGTACGTCGAATATGCCCAAGAGACAGTACGCTGCGTCTTCTGCGCGTGTTGTCTCACGTCCTGTTACCCATGACATCCGCTCTTCGACAGGAAACAGTGTCATCGGGTTTCCTTCAAGTGCTTGAAGAGCGATCCCAGTTCTCTCGTGGAGGGTCTGCGCTAGAGATTGCTTGTTACCAAGCTTAGTCCACTCTTTAGAGAAGAAGTCTACTTTTAGTGGTGCGATAAGCTCTTGTAGCGTCCAGCCACGCGTAAACCACTTGCACTTCTTGATAGCTGGACTTAAAGATCTATTCCATTCCGAGTGGCCGCTTGAAAAGTCGGACAAATACACATAGCATACTGTTGCCCTCTGATACCAACGAAACATTGAGTTGATAGCCTCTGATAGCTCCGTGCTATTGGACTTGTCGATGCAGCAGGTGTCCACCCAGAAGTATTTCCAGCCATCTTGCGCAGCCTGACGTGCACATAATTCGAGCTTTTTATAGCCCGCCTTCTCCTTTGCGTGCCCATGCTTGAGGTCGTCAAAAGTGACTTCCTGGCCCTCTTCCCACGTATGCGACAGTATTGCGTACTCGGGTATGTCATTGTCGCGGATGAAGTCAACCGTCCAACCTAGATCGCCCTTGTCCTTAAGGTAGAGGAGTCGCATCGCTTCGTGAAGAGGTCTCGTATGCGCTGCCGATACAATATAGGTCTGCTGTTCGAGCTGTACCACGTTGCCGTGGTGATAGTGCAGCTCAGAGACAAAAAGGCAGACGCCCGTGGCTGGAGGGGTAGCGCTGAAAGGAGGGGCCGTAAGGCTGGCGCAAGCAAGGCTGAGATAACATGTTTGCGACCATGAACCAGCTAGTCTGTCGAGGCAAGAATTACAAGCAAGATGGCATTTGCATCTGTCGGATAAGACAATAAATAGGGTTAGAGTAAGAGAAAAGGTGCCACAATAAGTAAGTCAACCTTAAGGACTATAGGGTTCGAGTGCTCCTTGGTCGTGCCGCTGTCGGTGCTGAGACGCTATGCCCCGCTACATGTCTAGCAGCCTCGAGGCTAGTAGCGCGGCCGCCGGAGCCGCTGACTTATACGTGAGCGGTGCAAGGCTGCACTACACGAGTCAGCTGTGGCTGTTTTCTTTCTTAAGCCGATTTGGTATAGCTGGGCTAAGCCCTGCCTCACCCAACGACGCAAGATGTTACGATTGCCACAGAATCAGGTGGCTGAACTTGGCGAGCTACTCGGAACACAGTCTCCTTACAGCGCTCTACATCTAGAGACGCCTTTGGACGGATGCACGCGACTTATAGAGAGGTCCGAAGTAGTCCGCGAGAGGAGGGGCATACGGGTTAGGCAGGAGTTGTGTTATTATAGGTCTAGCACAGAATCTCCTGCAAAGAGGATAGAGAATGTAATATGCTCGAGGCACAAAGTGTCTTTCCCAAGCGTATCAATACTATGCGATTGTGGTTGGTGGTATTATGGTAGGAAGTGCTTCTAACGTTCTGCCACAGTGGGTTTTCCGCTACGAAGGGACGGACTTTAGCATATGTCCGATCCAAAGATATACGAGGGAACAAAAGTGTACTACTTATTAATTCAAGAAAACGCATTCGCACGACCATGTATATATATTCATAGCAGCGAGCCAACTCCTAGTCCTCCCCATCCACGCTCAGTCCTCCTCCTCATCATCTTCAAACAAAAAAATCCAAAGGGCAATAGGAGTCCAAAGGCCACCGCATCCCAAACAAAGCGCCCAGACGACTTTCCTCCAAAGACTGATGTACGGACCGAAGAAGAACTGCATGATGCCTACCGTGTGTATAAGCACAAACGCCACAACAATTGCAATAGAGGTATAAGCGACGACCGCCGAGAACACCGGATACAACGATGACGAGAAGCTGTTAGCGCGGTATTCCTCGCCCATGTCGGTATGATTAGACGACGCCTCGAGACGGGAAGGGCTATGGTCCTCAATCTGGTAAATGAGGGGAATAAAAAAATACATGATTCAGAGAGTTATCAAGGAGTCATCTTCAAGCGGGAGAACACTTTATACGAATCGCTTCTGGCTGTCCACAATGTGTGTTGTCCTAGTTGCACAATGCTGAGTATAATTGTTCGCGCCTGGCTGATCTGAGTATGTCAGTAATTCGGCAGGCTGAGCAAATGATTGCAAGTGGATGTAACGGACCGCTAGAAATATTAGAAACGGGGTTGAGGTGTCCAAAAGATTGAGTGCCTTGAAGCTATACAAGCCTCATTCCGTGTCGCTTTCTGTTCAAGGCTCTTCGACTTTCTCGCGTACAATGTCCATCGCGTCGACACCCTCGGTCTTCAGCGGGGCTGGTTGACTATTGCTAGACTCTGTGTATCGGCTCCGGTCTTCACTTGCGTCTGCCTTCGAGAGCTGATGGTCCTCAAATGGAGAGGGGACTTGATTAAGTGTTGGCGGGCCATCAACGTCGATGTCATCAAATAAGGTATCGAAGTCGGTCGCACCGTCGTAGTCGGGTGCCAAAGCGTTCAAAGTAGACGAGATTCCCGTGACATCTTCAAGTCGCAAGGCGGGTGTGCTATTCCGCGAGCCCTGGACTGCCAGGAGATCGGCCTGGACATTTCCCGGATCGTTTGCATGCCCTTTGATCCACTTGAAGTTCGTGTCTGCTCGACACTTCTTGCGTTCGCGTATCCTGGCAAGGATGGGTTCAATCAGATCTTTGTTTTCGACACTATTACCCGACGACGACTTCCAATTGTTCTTCTCCCACTTGTAGAACCACTTCTCCAAACATTGGATTGAGTAGTTTGAGTCGGTGAAGATGAGGACGGAGCGATCGATAGGGACGTGGTCTAGAGCACGAGCGACAGCCGTTAGTTCGGCACGTTGATTGGTCTGTCGGTTTCCGCGCAGTGGCTCGGAAATGTTCCTACGATATTATTAGGTGTGTGAGGTGGTATGAGTTCATTTACTGACCTCTCATCGTTCGGACCAAAGTACACGCCCACACCACCAACAGCACCAACCCGCCCATTGCCAAGGGAGCTACCGTCTGTATATACGTGGATCGGCCCGGAAAAGTCACCTGTCGGTTGCAGCTTGGTCTCACTGAGCTCGGCTTCGGTCTTGATGCGAATGTGGCCTGTGTCGGGGTCCAGCTTGATGGTCGGATCGAAATCATCCACTGCATCGAGTGGCAGCGGTCCCGTACCAGGCTCTAACTTGATGTCGCCGTTGGTGAGTGGGTGTGCGGTCATATCGCTTTTCTTTTGTTTCTTGGATGGGTGTTCGACAGCCCTGGATCCCTTGCCAGTGGATGCCTCAGAGATATCACCCCGCAAGCTTATTGGAGCACTCCCGTCACGTCTGTGATCGTTTACGAATGCTTGGGCCTCTTCACGTGTTGTGAATACCTGCTGCTTCCCGCTAGAATAGCCCGAGATCTGGGCCTGTACGTGGGCATAGTCTGTGTAGACTCCGGGGACGTGTCCAATCGCTACGCCGTAGAACTTATTTGCCTTGCTAGTTTTGGCGGTCGAATTGCCAGCGCCTCTCATAAATGCTTCAGCTTCAGCGAGAGTTGGGAAGCTCTTGTCTACGAGCAAGTCAGAGGCAGACCCAGATAAAACTGTTTCTCTGACTCACAATCGTTTTGTGTTCCCTGCACTTGAGCATTGCAATCGTTCCAGCTGTGGTATATGCCGGGTATACGACCGACTCTGACAGCATAGAACTTGTTCCCGTTTCCACTTTTCTTCCGCTTCCCACTCGATGTATTTGACGTGACTGACATAGCATCCGCCATCGTGTCGACTGCGTCAGAGAACTCTCCAAGAAACCCTTCGTAGGTCAAGTCCAGGTGTCCAAGGTTGTCGGGGTAGTGTTGTTGGCAACCCGGTCGATTCGTGTGTGTACGTAAGCGAGAGTGTGTGGAATACGGGTCGTGGTAATTGAGGCGGACCCAGGCGCTATATGGTACTCTAGTGCTGTCAGTGAGCGTTTGCGGCTGACGCTGCGATATGAGCGCGAACCGGTGAAGTTGTGACGTGAAACGTGACGCGCAGTGACTGGCTAATCGCTTGGAAATAAGGGTCATACAGCAATCCGACGAACGCGATGAGAGACAGGAAGCAGAGAAATTTGGAAGAAGTGAGTATGGGAGTGATGTTTGTTGTCGTCGTTGCCGTGGCCCAAGTCCACGGCCTGGTACTTGCGGGGAACTCGGGAAAACTAACCCGATTAGGATCCATGAGGGGTGACGACGGTGCACGGCTATGCGTTTGCTACACGAAGTGCTAGCATACAATGTGATCTTGAAATTCTTTGGGGCTCCTAAGATTGGGTGAGCGCATGCCGCTTTACGAGCTTTTGTACATGGTTGACGCAATCGCACTTGTTTTAGTCTACAATGTCACGCCCAATCAAACCTAATCATCTACAATGCCTTCACAGCCAACTTTGGGCGTCTACCAGTGACTTCCTTCACTTAGCTCCACATCGGTAATCACTTTCTTAACCATGTTCGGGGTGAGCCACAGCATCGAACTTCACCCACGCCCAAACTCACCACCACAGGCCGCACACAGATACCGCCTGCGCGAGCACCGAGCAAATTCGGTCGTTCTGACCAGCTCGGAGCTCGTCGAGATCCGCGCAGCGCAACGCACGTTTGAAGGCGCATACATCCGCACAGCGATCGGGCAGTTCAGCTTCGCGCTCATCGTGCTCAAGATCTTCACGGCCGAGTTCTACTCCATCGGGGCGCTGTTCGCCGTGTACGGTGCGGGGATCCTGTTCATCAGCTTGTTTAGACGACAGCAAGGTGCGTACATGGCGTTCTGAACACGAGTAACAGGCTGTTTGAAATTCCGCGGACGCTGACGTCGGGCAGGAAACAAACAGTTCTTCTCCGAAGTCGGGGAGGACGGTCTGAATCGCAAGAAGTTTAGGACGAGTGGAAATGTTGTCTCGGTGTTGACGGGGTTGAGCATCTCGGCGTATGTGTGTCTGCTGGTGCTCACGCTCAGACTGGAGACGTGACTCGACTTCCGAGACGCGTCAGATATGCCAGCTGTTTGTGGAGTCTTGGTGTACTCAGGTACAGATTGCATACATGCTGTCCTACTAAAGGGAGGAATGTGCGCCGTGCCCCAGATGAAGCCAAGATCTTGGGGTTATACGAAGTACTTCGTACATGTGCTCCCGCCTGCACGGTGACGCAGCGACGTTCGCTCTCCGCAAAATGTCTCGCCGAGCGCATATCACCACGAGAAACGAGTGAATAGGGCAACTCAGTAACAAAGGCTTATCTGGGACGCGATTGCAGCTATCGCGCAACGGGGCGGGTGTATCAGTGTGGCAGGCGTGGTGAGCTTGTTTGTCGCATCGAGCTGCATGAATGGCGCGTGTGGAAATGATAGGCGGGGAGTCTGCTTTGGGATCAAGTATGACCTGCCAAGCAGATGCAACCTCCGAGCGAGAGTGAATGCATAGCTTGTAAGCGCAGCCTCTTGGATGGAATATAAGAGCATTATCCTTCGTGGTCTCGAGGGCTGTTGGTCCCTGACCTCCGCCGACGATCCATGGTATCGATAGCTCACCACCCAAGGTCGACACGCTCGAACAGTCATCGCAGCCGTCTTGAAGACCAAGTGGATTTCTCTTCTTTTGTTTGATACCACGAACTCCAGGCAAACTACTTTTCACATTCCGAGAATCGCCCCTTCAAGACGCGCCGAGACTTGTAAAGCTTAACTCCCGCTAGCCTCGTAGCCTCACAGTCACCGAAATGACGACCATTGATCCCGCGCGCCGGCGATCTTCAACAACTTCACACCACCGGCGCTCGAGCTCCTCCAGTACGCACTCAGTCTACGCACGCTCCGCTCTCATGCAAAATCTACACACACACGTCACCAACAGCGATCCCGCGAGACCAGCCCAGCCGAAGCCCAAGCCAGTGCAGGAAATCAAGGACTTTGCTGCCCGCCATGAGAAGCCCGCCGTCTCACTGAAGCCACCGCCCACCACCCTTGGCCAGATACACCCCCCGAGCCATGCAACGAGTGCACACAACGGTGTCGGCATTGCGGCCTCTGACACCCCGGCGCCCTCACACCCCGGCAGCCCACGGGAGTATGTCAAGACGCTGCACTCAACTGCGCGCTCTGCTAACAGTCGCAGCACCCTGACTCGCAACTCGTCAGCGACCTCTACCCCGCGATTGCGGCCCACGACGCTCGACATTCCCGGCCTCACAAAGTCAAAGGTGTCGCCCGACGGCAAGATTGCGCAGCGCGATGTCGGCTCCAAGCTCGTCATCGTCATGGTCGGGCTGCCCGCACGCGGCAAGTCGTACATCACCAAGAAGATGGCCCGCTACCTGAACTGGCTGCAGCACGACACCCTCATCTTCAACGTCGGCGAGAAGCGCCGAGTGCATGCCGCGAGCAGCCACGGCCTGCGACACTCCAGCCACACCCTCGAGCGCGTCTCCACGGGCCTGAGGGACGCGCTCGAGCAGCACAAAGACAGCCCCGCCCAGATCGCCGCCAAAATTCTCATCAACGGCGAGTCGGCGCAGCAGGGTGGCATGGACCCGCTAAACCTGCCGGACCCACTCCGACACCCAGATAGTGCCGTCGAGGATGCGCCGCGCGTGGAAGTCCACGAAACACCCCATGATGACGACGACGACGAGAATGGCGACGGGCACATGGACCAGTCGGCCGGCTTCTTCGACCCGAATAACACAAAGGCCGCGCAGATACGGGAGCAGTGCGCCATGGAGACGCTGGACGACCTGCTGGACTACATACTCAAGGGGAGCGGATCAGTGGGCATATTCGATGCGACCAACAGCACGCTCGCGCGGAGGAAGCAGATCATGGACAAGATACGGAGTCGCGCTGGCCCGGAGCTCAACGTCCTCTTCGTCGAGAGCGTGTGCCGGGACCAGAATCTGCTCGAGTCCAACATGCGCCTGAAGCTGTCTGGGCCCGACTACCGCGACCAGGACCCAGTGGCAGCGCTCGAGGACTTCAAGAAGCGCGTCGCCATCTACGAGAAGAACTACGTCCCCATCGGCGACTACGAGGAGGACAACAACATGCCATACGTCAAGATGGTCGACGTCGGGCGCAAGATGATCTCGCACCAGATCAAGGGCTTCCTCGCCGGCCAGGCCGTCTACTACCTCCTCAACTTCAACCTCGCGCCCCGCATGATCTGGATCACAAGACACGGCGAGTCTACAGACAACGTCGCAGGCAAGATCGGCGGCGACTCGGACATCAGCGAGAGCGGCGAGCGCTACGCCAAAGCCATGACGCGCTTCATCGACCGCCAGCGCAAAGACTGGGCCGTCCGCCAAGCCGACAAAATGGCCAACACGCACTTCCCGCCCGTGCCCGGCGACCACACGCCCCCCAACCCCTACTACAGCCACGAAGCCGACCACCACAACTTCTGCGTCTGGA
Organism: Ophiobolus disseminans; assembly: GCA_010093685.1. Classification (NCBI taxonomy): domain Eukaryota; kingdom Fungi; phylum Ascomycota; class Dothideomycetes; order Pleosporales; family Phaeosphaeriaceae; genus Ophiobolus; species Ophiobolus disseminans. Next base: position 162,376 of record MU006251.1, read on the forward strand.
CCAGCATGCTGAAGCGCAGCATCCAATCCGCCCAGCATTTCTGTGACGAGGAATACGAAGTCAAACAAATGCGCATGCTCGACGAACTCAATGCCGGCATCATGGAAGGCCTCACGTACGACGAAATACGCACTAAATACGCGGAAGAGTACCTGCGTCGCCGCGCTGATAAACTCGCATACAGATACCCCGGGCCCGGCGGCGAGGGCTACCTCGACGTCATTAATCGCATCCGGCCCGTTATCGTGGAGTTGGAGCGCATGACAGACCACTGCCTGCTCGTAACGCATCGCAGCGTGGCGCGCGTGCTGCTGGCGTATTTCCAGGGCTTGAAGCGTGAGGATGTAGCGGATCTGGATTGTCCGCTGGGCATGCTGTATCAGCTGGAACCCAAGCCGTATGGCGTTGAATTCAAGGCGTGGAGGTTTAATCCGCAGACGCAGGACTTTGATCATTTGCCGGATTATAAGTTGCGCAGGTCGACGGTGCCGCCGGGGCAGTTGGGATTTGGATGATGGGTGGGTAGGAGGGTGGAGTTGGGGCGTGGTGTGTATGATTAGTGCGACGTGGGTGGGTAGGTTTATTCCTTTCGGTACCCCGGTTGGGTGGGTGCTTGGTATGTCCTTTTTCGTCTGTATGGTTAGTGTAACGAGCTTATGTTTTTCATGGCATTGCTGGCGCCTGCTTTTTTAGATGGGCTTGGCTTGGCTGGGCTTACAGGGCTCGATGCGAGCGGTTTCGCGGGGCTAGGGATGGGATGGGCAGAGACTTGATATGATACAATGAACGATGAATTGACATGCGCTGCTTCTCGGTTATTTTCCCGTGTCTTTTTGTTTTTAAAATCTGTTTGCGGGCAAGCACATGTGAAGTTTTGGACATGCCCAGGAGGACGTCTATTTTTGAATGGAAAGATGGGATGCCGCGGGGATATATAACCCCCATTGGTCACAACTCAGCTGCAGTTCGCATTTCTTGAAAACGCCAGAGGACTGGGCTTATATCCTGCTCCTCGTCTCTGCGATCAAAATGCGCAACAATCAATGATATGTCCTGTCCCTCTCCCCCGCTCTCCGCCACCAAAACACCGATCAGACGATCAAATGTCTTTGCTCCGCCACCAGCTCGTTAAAATCTGCCTTCCGTCGATTCATGCGTTCACGGGTTGTATATAGCTCAATTCTATCTGCTGGGCCTTTCTTCTCTGCATAACTCCACTGCAGTCTCTATTCTTTTCTAAAAGACCTGCAACAGAAGCTTATATCCTGTCCTTCGCTCTCCGCGACCAAAGCACTAGTGATGAAGAAGACATGCTCTTTTCTGGCTCAGTTCGCTAAAGGCCGCCTTGCATCTATCTACTTATGCATCTGTGATTCCAAGGTTGTGTACATAACCTAAGGTCCACTAGGCTTTGCTCTGCACACAATGCAGCTGCACTTTGCTTGCATTCCTCCAAAACAAGGGGATGGATATCTCATGTATCGTGTCGCTCCTCCGCCGGGTGGCTATAAAGCGTATTCACCGAAGACATGGCTTTCCTCCCGCCTCTCGCTTCCCAAAATCGACTCTCTATCGATTCATGCTTCTACGGTTGTGTACATAACCTACCTTCTCAGCCTTCCTTCTCAGTTACAGCTCAGCTACACTTTTCATTTTTCCAAAAAGTAATTGAGCAAATGAATGGCTTGCGTCTCCTCAGGGATCAAAGTCAGCGATGATGAAGACATGTCTTCCTCCGCTTCACTTGCGTTTCTCCAAAATCGGAGAATGCACAACTAATGTCCAACTCGATCGTGCTGCGCGACCAAATGCCTTACTAGGCGACGGTATGTCTTTCTCCGACTCAGCTCCCGAGGTCGTCAAAACCAAACGGCTTCGATTGATGTGCTTGCCCGTCTGCCTGCCCGCCTAACTATCTTGAGTCCGGAAAGGATGATTAGTGAATGCATGGAAAGCAGAAGAAGAAAGGACGGGGATGGGGCTGGGGTGTATAACTTCCCGCCAGTTCGCCTTTCTGGACCTTGACAACTCAACTGCACTTTGCTCTATTCTTCGAAATGCCAAGAAGACTGCTCGATATCCCCTTTGGTTTTCTTTGCGACTAAAATCACTGTTGGGCAAATTAATGTCTGTCTCTCGCTGTAGGGTATTGGTTTATAAAATCTTAACATCTCCGCTTTTTGTCTCTTACACATACCTACACCTCTAAGTCTTCTCCAAAACTCCTTTGAATGCACGCCATGGTGTTGGCGCTCTTCGCTGCTCCCAAAAACGAAAAACACAACGTCGATAACTCTCGGTGCTGTGTGCCGAAGATATTTAGCCAGGCTGCTGTTCTTTTCGGGCCTTGTGCATGAAGGAGGGCGGCTTATTGACATGGTGAGCCCTGAAGCCTCCATGACTAAATGCTCCCAAGGTCGTCGTTATGATGTCGAAGGTTCTCTCCCAGCCTCGGGAGAGACTCGGGTATATAACCTCTCGCCGAACCCTTTTACATGAAACCCCTATCTTTCTTCGCCTGCAGAATAAGATACAAGCGAGTATATTAACCCTCTACTTCCTGTAAACCTTGCTTCTCTCACACTCACACTTCTATGACTACCCCAAATGAGGTGTCTTCAGGGAAAATCCGCGTGATGCCGGAAGTACGCGTGACTCGAAAACATGGCCGCTGTACATCAAAGCGAGACAGGTGTATGTTTTGGTACATTCCAAACTTTCATGTCTCTCACACCCTCGGCCATCCACGGCTGTGACGGTGTGTGGAGAGGAGGACTGCGCTGAATTGACTATCTGAGGTGGGCTGAGCTACATATATAGATGACCGTACATGAGCTATCCCAACTTATACTAGAGTGGATTTGGGCAAGACCCAAACCGTTACAAAATCCCCTACTTCCTGTCAGCTTTCCTCAGCCCCACAATTGTTGTGTTGGATATCTTTTCAAAAGGATGATTTTCGCCAGCTCATGTTGCGTCTCTCCGAAAGCTCCCGTCAGTCTATCATAGGTATAATTTTCCGTTCTACAAATCCTTCGTTGCGACAGCGCATGGATCGATTGATTCTTTTGAACCCGAAAAGTCGATTATCACGGTCCCCGAAAATTGAAGAGCTGTAGTTGTGAAAATTTCGAAAAAAGGCATACCTTGCGCCACGACATGGTTGTGCGAAAGCGCCAGCCCATGAGGGAAGTGTATGAATCCTCTGCCTCGCGCCACCGCTTTTAATTTCTGATAACGCTTCGCCTGAAAGATCTGATCAAACGCGCTGACCCCGTCCTCCGGTGCGTCTCGAAATACCAAAAATGCTGACTGATGTGCTTCTGGCTCGACAAAATGAAAGCCAACCTCGAACATGCTTCTCCGCCTCTCGCCTAAGCTTTTAGGCAAATCCATACATGACATGCGTGAAGCGCTAGAGAGGGTTCCTCAAGAGGTCAATGCGCTCCACCATCATCGTGGGTAGTTTGGCGCAGAGCTCATTTAGTGCTTAAGCTCCCAGAGTCCCCGCCGACTTTCTTTCTTTCTTTTGACATGAATAAAATCCTTCGGTGCCGTTGTCGAAAGAAACACGTGCGTCCGCCTGATGATCTGTTTGCCTGTCGCCTTTTCGAAAACAAGAAATCATCCACCTTTCCCATGTGGCGTTTTGACACTGTCCAAAGCCGACAGTCATTAAACGAATCGCAGTCTTAGTCTGTAATGTGCAGTGAACACGTTGTTACCCAAGCCCGACTGAACAGATCTCAATCCGATGAGTCGACGTGGACCCTGATCCTTCCCAGATTTTGGATCCTCGCGTACAGCGCTTCTGCACCACCTTCGGTCTGGCTCGTCACTCTGACCACTACGAGATACTCCCCAGGTTGCTCGTAAGTGAAACTGGCCTGGAGAGTGACGGCATCTGTGGGCTCAACAACCTCTTCCATAACGAAATCCCCTCTTCCGCGGAAGTCCCACTCCAAGGCAACAATTTTCCCATTCCCTGGTGGAGTACTGGTAACTGCCGTGAAGGAGACTTCTTCTCCTGCGGCGATGTGCGAGGTGCTGCTATTTGAGAAGCTGAGTTCCACAGTGGGCTGTATGCCTCCACGACGATGTGCCTCGACCGGTAAAATTATGTCGTTATCTGCTGTGAGCGTATAATTGGAGGTGGCAGGTGGCGCAACCCCGAACTCGACCCATTGACTCAGATCTCTGAGGGCCTGTTGGTACATGCTCTCAAATCCGACCAATAGGGCAGTATTAGCCGGCTGGGTATATTCGTGGGCAGCGTGATCATTGTACCACAGCCGGTAATTGTCATCAAATGATTCTCCGAGGCTTTGTTGGACCTGTAATTTGTACCAATGCGCCCACCACGATAGCGAATGTTGATCTAGCAGGCTCTGAATGACAATCATTTTGCCGGTGATAAGACCTGAATGGTTCGCGCCACCAGCAGCTCCTTGAGCAAGAGCCTTGGCCCAGTAGGTGCGCTGTGGATATACTGAGGATCCGTTTGCCGTGCGGAATTGGTCGAAGCCGATGTAGCCTCGATCTTCCGATAGGGTCGGCACTTGGTACCTATACCACGCGTGGAGTGCTATCGTCTCCTTGTTCATGATATGGAGGTTCGTGTTTGGCTGGATTCGAGAGTATAAGGTGGCGTCGTTCGATTGATTCTCCGGGACATCGAACCTCGCTGTGAGTGTTGTGTGATTGTATCGACCGGCAAGAATCCCCAAGTTGGTGCCATTCTCTGCGGATATGGTGAATCGGTATCCAAGATCATCCCAGTTGAGATCAAACGCCTTGGAACCTGGTATATCGCTCAAGGTGACTGCAACAGGCACGCCTGCATCATCGCGCTCGACGTTCACCACAGTACCGTTGAACTCGCTCACAGCGCTTCGCAAGAGATCACCCAGAGGGCTCAGCTCAGAACCTAGGTAACCTTCTTTAGTCCAGAAGTCTTCCACGTAAGATGGGTCTACGCTGATGAAAGTCTGCTGCATTTGCGCCAGCATCGTTCGGTCGACCGTGTAGTAGAAGTCTTCCAGAGTTGTACCGGACAAACCTAGCTGAACACCTTCGCGCAAGATATCTTTCTGGACATTGTTGAGGCTCGCATACGGATCTCCACTGCCGCCGGGTCTGATGGCATCCTCGATTTCCCTGCTCTTATTCTGCAACACGAGGCCCATAAGAGGGCGGAACGTATGCGTTATTCCGATCGAAGCAGGAATAGCCTGCACAATGGGGACTCCGCCATCCCACACCCCAATAGTATTTTCCATAGCTCCGATCACCTGCAGAGAACCTCCGCTCGCACCGTAAATATACCCGAAGATACGATCATCGTCTTTAAGACCATAGTACTGTGTTGCTACTACTCTGGAGAACTTTGCCGATGCAGCTTCCGCGCGGTAGCCCTGTGTACCAGTAATTTGAATGACATAGGCGCCACTGTCGAGTCCAAACCCAATAGTCGTGTCGTCCGCACCGTCGTCTTGGGTCGGGTACATGAATTGGAAGAAACGACCGGCCCATTTACTCTCAGATGATGAGTCTCGGAGCGGGTAGTGAAAGTTGAAGCGGATAGTGGTGTTCTCGAAGTGGCCAGTGAGTTTAAAATGGGGCACAGGATGTGATTCGTTCGATCGATTGTCGATGATTGGCGTGTGGTAGTCAGGATCTATGCAATCTGAAGTGATGAAAAGGCCATCTTGGGGTTCACCGAGCGGCTGACAGGTGGGCGTAGATTGGTTCTGAGCATGGACAACGAAAGCTAATCTGCAAAGAGCGAGTGGTAGTGTTCGAAATAGCATCTCGTGATGAAGCCGTGGTCTGCGAAGTACGTGGACACTAAATGAGTGATGAGGGAGACTTATATGGCCCTGAGATTGGAGGTCAATTTACTGACACTCAACACGCGTGGCTGTGCACTAGGGCGGATAAGAGCGTAATCGTTCCGAATACGCGCTGGTACCCACATCTCTTGGCTCGACCAGGAAACCTGGAAAGGGAGGCTTCCGAAAGCGACAAATAGGAACACGATTAGCTAGATTTGACTTTCCGGGACCATGTCGTCGGCTTTGTTAGATAAGTGCGACGATGATGAACACCACTCCGAGGTTCGGCAAGCGGATTTCCGGCATTGACGTCGCTCAACGAGTTTCCCAGTCCTCAATTTTTTTCTTAGTTGATTAATACGGGTGTATATTCGGTAGCCACTAACACGTAACATGTACGTGGAAACAAGACGTGGCGACATCTTGGTCAATGGTACCTGTGTATTCGTCATCCCTAGATACGGCCACGCCGTCTGATCAGTTATAGCAGTAGGTGGTCCTTGAGACCATCGCATCATCTAACAAGGTAGCTCATATCCAGTTTCAGATGTCTTGTTGTTGCCAACACGCAGCGCTAACCAACGAGATCCTGAGGCTCGCGGGTGCGATCGACCACGAGAATGCTTGGCAGGAAGAAAAGTAGGCACGCCACGGCTACCGGCAGTATTAAACCCACGATCTGTCAAGTATAAGTCAACAGCCATCAGTAGAGAACGCGTGCAGCTCTGTATGTAGCCTCCTTTTCAAATCGCCGCGTTGTCTGACAGGTCCGGAAAGCTGGAGTAAATCGCGCGGGGCGGGCACGCCATCTGGAACTGCACCCCGAAATGACTCCATAACCAAAATTATTGGTTGAGGCTAGGATCTTTTCGTTTTACTTGGTTTGCAACGTTGTTCCTTTAGCTTACATGCGCACTCTTGAGTTGGGAAGTTGCATGTTCTGGAGCGAAGAAGTCCAAAGACTGATAACGGTAAGTCGAGAGCAGTCCTTTCTCGTGGAGCGTCACATCGGATTAGACCAGCTCTCACCGGCTATGGCGTAAGCATATCAGCTCATTGAATATACCATGTTTGAAGAATTGCCTAGCTGCTGACTGAGTTTCGACGGCAAGCTTTGATCACTGATAAGACGCAGGGGCATTGGGAAAGACCGCCGAATTTGACCAAGGGAGGTAATGCAGAGAGCTGTTGGCGTATTTGCATCTAGTAGAAGCGCCAACTTATTGCTCAAAAGACGGACCGTGTGCTATACTTGCATTCGCATTCTGTTTAGAATGGCTGCGCCATGTTAGGCATCCGCTCTTCTCGCCACGATCGTACATGGTTCTCGCATATACCACGTCCGTAATTTCGGTTCGCCCAAAATATCGCCCTGCAACAGACTTTGCGTGTCGCTTCTCGCTCGTTTTCCATCCTCCCCAGTAACATCCAGCACTTCCAGCTCATCTATGGTTGCGCCAACTTCAAATATACCACTACATAGCGCCACTATACCTAGTTCATGCTGGCATGCTTCTCCGGAGTTGAGAAGGGGAAGCTTGCGCTGCAATGTGCCGGTCCATGAAAAGCGCTTGTCGAGATCGAGCGCAATATTGTGAGGGAGGTTTGCAACATATGGTTGCAGTCGAAGTAAGGGCGAGATAGGCCTCGAGCTGCGGTTGTAAATCGTCGTTCGAAGCGTGCAGAACTCGTCGATCGGGAGCTCAAATTTGGCGGGACCGAGCTGACGCACAAGGTCATTTTCCCCATCAGCAGCGAAGTCGGGTACAACAGATGTCTCAATCCTGAGGTCATCTAGTTTGATGGACTCAACCATGCGCGGGGAAAGTCGGATGCCGCGGAGCTCTAGGCCACCATGTCTACCATTACCTTCCTCTCTCCATGTTCCCCGCACGAGTTTCAAAAGCTCTTGACGGTACCAAAATGCCTCCCTGGTAGCGCGTTCTGTTTCGGGAGAGATCTTGCTTGCGCTCACAACGAATTGCCGTTGATTCGCCGGATTTAAAGAGGGTATTACTGCATGGGCATCCTTCAGGTAAAGTTTTGGTAAGACCAAGGCTATCCGATTGACGTGGCCTGGCTGGATGACCTCATGAATTGCATGTGATTCAGTCTCGGAGGCTACTTCGTCGCTATCGTTTGGAGCATTAGAGAGAAGCTGCAAAGATATGGACAGTGGATTTGGCCAGGAGTTCCGAAGGTCCAGTAAAAGCATGCAATATTCGTTGTCACTACTATCCTCCGTCGTGTGCGGTACTAGTGACGACAAATAAGTGTTATCATTTCCATCTGAGTGTTTGTTGTATGTGCAGTTGCTCGAGAGTGGTACGATGTCCGGTCGCTGCAGTTGCACGCTGGCGTTGACCGTGATGGAAATGGGGACGGAGACCTGTCGGGTGAAGAACATGTCATCCACCTCCGACCGCCGCTTGCCTAGGTTGCCATAATTTATCTGGATGATAGCGTCCGTCAGTCGCGTGCGGCCAACAACCTCGATCTTGAAGCTCATCTTCTCACCAGGCTGTACACGAATCGACTCTTCCTCCGCATCCTTACACCACCGTAGTGAGGGGTGGTGCGCGAGCTGAATCTCAAGCTCATGCAGTTCAGCGGCTGAAAGATCCTTGTTGGTGGTGGCAGCTTGGATAGCTGCCGTTGCAGAGTCTTGAAAGGTGATGTGCACAAAGTCGACGGCCGTTGTTTGGGACGTGTTCTTGACGGTAAGGATGAATTGTTTCTTTTCGCCCTCAAGCACCATCAGGGAAGACTGTGGTAGGGAGACGTCCGTGATGATGATGACTGGCTGATCAGATATGACGGTGAATATCAGTGACTCCGGCTGAGGCTCAGCTCCCTTCGTTGAAGCGGTCAAGGGTACGACAGCCGATGATGGCCGAGAGGTTGGCGCACCCAAACACGCCTTGAGACCTGTTCTCTTCATCTTTGACTCTCTTGTTGGTTTCCACGGCTCCGGAAATATTGGGAAGAGTCGCTCCCGGCAACCAATGACCTTGATCAAACAGCCAATAATTTTGATGGATCCCGAGGACTGGGCCACTCCGGCTATCTGAAACTTTTGTGTTCTATATGGTCCTAGAAAGAAATGTTTCTCCACGGCGACAAACTCCACGCCCTCCGAGGCGATACGCAACGAGTCGACTTCAAGCTCGAAATCATACGGATTTTGGAGGGCTATGACAAATCGGTATTCCTCGTTGGCGACGAGGATAGTCTCCACGACGTTACTTTGGGGCTTCTTGACCCATGGATTGTGGAGAAATGGGCCGTTCGCGCTTGGAGATGTTAATTTGAGTTCCGCTGGACGATGATGTGTAAGGCGCAGCGCAACAGGCTCTTCCAATATAAACAGCCCGCGAACTAGAAAGTCGTCCCAATAGTCGGTCTCGTTATATTGCAGGCCAAGCTTGGTTGCTGCAGCCACTGTTCGTGAGATGTTGGAAAATAGTTTGACCTGTTCATCCCTAGGGAGCGATACGAATACATCAGTACTGTTCGGTCTAGGTGCAGTACCTGGTCCAGCCATCCGCAACAACAGCGCCGTGAAATGGAGGACTCCATTGAAGTCCGGGAGCGCTTCGCAAAAGTTCAGGCACATGCGGAGTATCTCAAGCTTCAGCCCGACACTACCAAATGCGCGCAATGATGACGTCTTGATAATGTCTGAAATGACGCTTTCACTCGTCTCGGTGTTTGACGAGCCATCAGGTCCAAGACCAGGAGGGACGGAGCCGTTCGGGCGAGATATTAATGCTTTCGAGGCGGGTATGCCATAGATACGCCCAAGAAGCCCGAGAAACTCGTCGATACCATTCTCGACTTGACCTTCCCCTAAATTGAGGGCGCCGGCGCTGGAAGCTCCGCCGCTCACCATGTTGAGCACCGCAAGGCCTGCAGCTGGATGCACTCCCATCTCTGCAGCACCAATTTTCCTGGCCTGCACGAGACCTGGAATGAGCGACAAGATGAAATCTTTTATGATGATGGCTTTCTTCCTTTGTAGACCAAGGGATGAGAGTACCGAAGCAATGCCAGCGAGCACGACTACGCGATCAGTAGGATTGATTCCCGACGTTTCAACCGGGCCGGGTAGTGCGCGAAAGATCATAGAAGCAATGTCGTTCCTTGTAGGATGAACGCTCAATCGCGGTACCGACAATCTAGGCTTTTCTCGGTACGGTGTGTTGATCACAAGATGTTGCAGCGTGTCCTCGTCCATGTATCCACCAGACAGGTTCATGGAAGCGAGCAACTTGGAGAATCGAATGACGCATTCTGAAAAAGCCAGAGGTGGTAGTGACTCACCGACGAAGTTTGCAGCCCGGGTGTATAGGTTCAATATCATGTTGATCAAGTCGGGAAGAAGAGCATTCAGTCTTTCGAGCGCAGCTTCGTGATTCGATGTCCGGCCCGGCGCAGAGACGTCTGCGACGCTATTTGATGGCGTATGCTGAGGCGATAACGACCCAGCACCCTTGTCAGATATCGGATAGCACAACGACGGTATCTAATGGCGTTAATTAGTCTTTTGACACTACGCTGGCGTACTCACCTGAAAGTCCATGCCTGACCACGCAAAAAGAAGCAGACAAACCATAATATGCTCGAGCGCTTTGGCGTGCCAGAGATGGTCGCTAAAAGCACGTGCTCGAGTTGCACCTTCGGTTAGCTCTCTTATGGCCTCATGCCATTGCCCAGCACACATGTACAACGTGCCCACCACAATACTTATCCGACCACGGCCCTTGTTGCGTGCACGTTCTCCCACTCCGCCTGAGCCAAAGCCGTGTATAGATACACGGTCAGAAGCACTGTCCTTGGTGGCGGTATTTGGTCTAGATGAACTGCTGGTTGTTGGTTGGGGCGCATTCGCTGCGTTGACGCCGGAGATCTCGTCGAAAGTAGTGGGCGGCGCATGGGTCCCTTGCGCGGATGACAATCCGGCCCGCATGTCCTCTATTGTTGAGGGCCCTCCTGCTGTCGATGACGATACCGGCATTGACATTCGATGCATCTCCTTTTGTGCACCAGGCTGAGGTGACTCAGGCCTGCTCGAATTTGGAGTCTGCGAGTTCCGTCTTGACTGCGTTGTCGTATGATCCGAATTTGCCCATGAAGGTGTGTTGGCCGATGACCCACTTTGCGCCGCTGGGGATGCAACGGTCGGCAAAGCCTGTATTGATCTTGCCAACGTTGTCATTTCTGCGAGAAGTGTTGCTGTTAAATCACACATGATAGTCTTCATGGTCGTTGTCTTCAGCAGTGATGCGGGAGGAATGAAGATTGTTTCTGGCGGCAAAAGCGGATGCGGAGCTTGTGCCTCAATGTCAAACATCATCAGACTATGCAAATAAGACCTCGAAAACTGCTCCCTGAGGTCTGATATGGCGTCTTGAATCTCATCCACGCCATCTTGCCGAGCGTGTGCGTTCCCTGGCGGTGTGAGTTGGCCGCCGTTGGATGCACGTGACTCGCTCAGCCACGGATATTCTGCGGCATCGCCAATGCCAATGATAAGAAGAGGCTCCCGGAACTGTTCAAATGGCGAAAGAGACAGATGGGATGCTGAGGGAAGTGATGTTGAGAGGTCATACAACAGTGTTCCATTTGGAAATGCCAAGGGGGAAAACATATCTGTGACGTGCCAAGATTAGCAAATGGGGCCTCGCAATAGATTTCAGTCCATACTCCTGTCAGGCCTAGGGTCAGGACTAATGTCGCCCAATCGAACGGACGACTCATTCTGTAGCAACGCGACGAAGGCAAGAAAGCGCGAGCGTCTTATGCGACCAATGGGTAGGAGTAGAGTCTTAATACGGGCGACCGCGATCGGTGAAAGCGGATCGAGTGCCATCGCCTCATCGGGAACTAATGGGTTGTGCAGGCCGCGAGGGCTGGGTCCTATGCTGTCGTGACGGGTGAATTATGTGGAATATGGATGCGGTGAGCAGTCGAATGGGCAACGCATGCATGGTGTTGTTGGCCGACTATCGATAAGGATGTGGCGCATTGACGTTTGTTCCTAGGTTGCGCGTCCCGTTCCGCGCCTTCAGCTTCTCGCTGTTTCACCTTTCCACTTCAACATCCCCTTTCCTTCGTGCTTGGCGCTTGTATAGACTGGAGTCACTGGACCCTGCTTCTTCTTGAAGGAGATTCTCCGCTGTTCTGGGAACTTCCACAGCCTCGCCACTCAACTCAACGCACATAATCTGCGCCACTCCAGGCGGCCACCACCTCGTTTTAGTGGTACCTCCCAAATTCTTCAACATTCTGCTCTACATAATTTTTACACTCGCCTAATCCCAGGCTGGCCCTGAAAACCCATACCCCGAGGTTAGGACTACAAACATACAGGCCTAGGCTGACGCCCGAAATCCAAAGCCGATCGAAGCAACCCGAACTCGCTTTTCATCATGGCGGCAATAGATTTCGCGCGGTTGCGGAACCAAACGATGGCTGATGGTCTCGATAGTGAGGTTACGGTTAACACCAGAGCCCTTATCGACAAGGTCCTGGCCCGATACTCTAGCGAGCACACGACATTGAGGGAGCTAATACAGAATGCCGCCGATGCCAAAGCAGACACTGTCACTATAAAGTTCGAAACAGATCCTTCTCTAACCGTGCCAGCACCTCAAGGCGCAGACGATTTCGCTGTCCTGAAACACGTCATCCAAAACCACACGATGAAGCGGTTAGCAGTCACCAACAACGGACAGCCATTCACTGGAGCAGACTGGAGTCGTCTGAAGAGTATCGCTGATGGAAATCCCGATGAAACAAAGATTGGCGCATTCGGTGTCGGCTTTTACAGCGTATTCGCCGATTGTGACGAACCGTTTGTGGTCTCTGGCGACAAAACAATGGCGTTCTACTGGAAGGGTAATACCCTTTCCACGAAGATGTCTACGGTGCCGTCCGAGCATTCCAACTCAAACACAACCTTCTATCTCGACTTTCGGCAAGCGAATCAGGCATCGCCGTCCTTCAATCCATCGAAACTACCAAATCTACCCGCGTTGTGCCAGTTCTTAGCCACCTGCCTGACATTTGTGGGCTTGGACTCTATCGAATTGCATGTGGACGATTTCATTGTTGCATCATGTTCGAAGAAGATTTCGCCTCCCGACGAGATTCGAGTACCTCAAGGCCTCCAGACAGAGACTGAAGGCGGGTTGATGCGCGTCTCACGGATCACACAGCAACAATCCCAAATCGATGCCGAGTGGCTCAACGCTATTGCTACTGCTCAGAACCCACCCAAAAAGGTGGCTGTCATGCAACAGGAAGTGCGGAATGCCGGTAATTCGCTTAAGAGCTTCTTCTCCAAGTTTTCGGCGCCGGCTCCACCGCCACCTTCCAAGGTTCCCAAGGCTCAGGTAGCGGAGAAAGCTGCTGCTCAAAGCGAAGATGTCGCAGGGGAGTCAAAAGGAACAATATTTCTCCAGGTCTCAACCATTGAGGTCGCTACACGTGTGTCCAGGAATTTCGCGGCCGAAATTGAGCGTGCGACAAAGAAACCGCCTCCCAAGGCAACCAAAATCCAACTTCTGACATCTCCATACCAAGAATCATCCGCTGCTCTCGCATTGGGCTCAGGAAAGACAGCGCAGCTGGCGTCCAAGATATTCGCTGAAGTTCTCCCAACAAAGGCTGGTCGGATTTTTATTGGGTTTCCGACCGCCCAGACGACCGGCTATCTGGCTCATGTATCTGCACCATCGCTTATACCCACCGTGGAGCGAGAAAACGTCGACATGAACGCTCGCTACATATCCACGTGGAATATTGAGTTGCTCAGAGTGGCTGGGCTGGGCTGCCGAATCACATACATGTCTGAAATGGCGGCAATACAGTCGCGATTTGGAAAAGACTCCATGGAAGCCCTAGTTCCGCAGACCATCTACGCTTTCAAGCAATATACGGCGAATGCATCACATCCGTCAACAGTTCTGGGTGAGAAGATTGAAGAAGCGTTCTGGAACTGCTCCAAGGAAAGGTCGATTGACATATTGTCTACCAAGGGTGTAATGGCAAGCAAGCGCGTGCGCATGCCAGCGGAAACATTGAGCTTCTTGGGCGAGGTACCAATGGTGCCACAAGAGCTGGCTAACGAGGCTGTTACTTTCATGCTTAATCTGCACAACCGTGGCTTCATTTCCGAATTGACAATGCACGACATACGACAAGGGCTCGAGTCACGAGCACTCAATGAAGAGGAGCTTTGCGAGTTTCTAAAGTGGTGCGGCTCCAAGCTCGAGAGCGGAGAACTAGACGTACCTGGATCCCGCAGTCTCTTCGATCTGACTGTTGCCAATGTCGACGTTCAACCCGAGAAAAACTCTGGAAGGATTCTCGCTTTAGGCGACGTTCAAACTTATGTCAACCCAGCACGCATCACACCAAGCCTTCCACTTCCTCCAGACACAATCCCGTTTGCTTTCACCAAAGGCATGTCGATCAAGCAGCTTCAAATGTTTGGGTGGAACGAGCTATCGATGGTCCGTTGGCTGCGACACATGACCTCACAGCCCCAACTTGATCAATTCACGACAGACGAGCAACTTGCATCGTCCGTTTTGAGCTTGGCATCGAAGTGTTGGGAGCAGTTAGATGGAAGCTCAAAAGAAATGGTCGTGAAGATACTCACTCATCATGCCATCATGCCAACCAAGATGGGTATGCGCCGGCCGATGGATTCGTACTTTCCGACAGTCAAACTGTTCGATGATTTGCCCACAGTGAAACCATTCGTTGGCTCGAGGGAGAAGTTCCTCAGTGCGCTCGGGGTCCGAAAGACGATTGACTTGCCCGTGGTATTCGACAGAATGCGCGATCGTGACGCGCTTCAGGCCGAAAAAGGGTCGTGGAGCCACGTCGATCTGATCCGTTACTTCGCTTCAGTCATTGACGAGATTCCGAAGAAAGACCTAGACCGTTTGCGTGAGACCCCGTTCTTACCCGGCGAAGGCAGCGCCGTGAAACAGGGACAGCTGTTCAAAGCGTCCAACCTGTATGCACCTGACCATGCTATAACATCACTGGGCCTAAACCAGATCAAGTTACCATTTGAGTTCAAATCAAGCTCACGTGAGGGCATCCTACTTCTGCGCCTAGGGTTAAGGCAATGGCCAGACTCCATCATGGTTGCCAACATCCTCCATCGAGCAGGCCAAACCAATGACCAACCTCTGTACAAGCTAGCCATGGAATACTTCTTGCAAAATTACTACCGAAACGGCTACGCTGCAGAGGCACAGCAATTAGCAGTACTCACAGTGCCTATCCTGCCAACGGAGCAGGCGCCTTTCCCGGCCCTCGTAGGACCATCGCAGTGCTACACCAACGAGAATGCAGCTTGCGTCGGTTTCGCAATCCTTCGGAGTGATCTCCGAGCACACGCTGACAAGTTTGGTGCGGATCGGGATCCAAACATCGGGCCCTGCGTGCAGTATCTCGTCAACACTCCACCCAAGAGCAAACTCGATGCTGAGATGCAGTTCTCGTACCTCGCTTCTCGTGCATTTGATCTGGAACAGAACAAAAACCTAATCGCGAAGATTTCTACCTCCAATATCGTACCAGTATTTCGAAAATACTACCTTGATCAAAATTGCCGTGGATTTGAAGACCGGACAAAGCAGCAGACCGGCAAAACGGAGATGCGAATCCACCACCACGATGCACCAGAGCATGTCTTTGTTGGACACGACCAAGAATACCGCGGTATCCTCGACTATGTACAATATGGCGCCGAAGCCACAGCTTTCCTGCTCAAGGTTGGCGCAAAGCACGAGCCCACTACTCGCGATCTTGCGACGTTGCTCGCGAGAAACCCGGCACGATTCCTGAATACTCTTGGCCAAGATAAGTACCTGGACTTGTTGAGGAAGCTGGCTGAGCATGGTGAGAGTATTTGGAAAGACAAAGACCTCGCCAGGCTGTTGTCCAGGTCTCGCGTTTTACTAGGTTATCGAGACATCACGGAGGTCACTAAGAACATTGAGATCAACGAGGACGACGACTTTGAGGAGCTCGACGCTCCGGTCGTACATCGTGAATGGTCTCTCAACAAAGCGAGCGACATTGTCATCATTGATAACGTCAATTACATGCTTCGGTTTCGAGACTTCATCATTGCAGCTCCCCAAGAAGAAGCCTTGGAAGAGTTTTACGCGCGTTTTGGCGTGCAGAAAGTGTCAGAGCTTGTTAAGACGGAGCAGCGGATTGGCACTGTCGCGCGCGATCAAACGCCGGCTCAAGCTCTCCGCAAAGACATCATGGAGCGCGTCCAACTCTTCTTGCATGAATACGAACGCGATACTACTTCATCAAAAGCCATCAAGCATGATGCAAAATGGCTTGGCAACAACCTCAGCGTTCAATGTGTGTCAGACATTTCAACACGCTATTCTCTCCCCGAGCGCAATGTCGCAACGTCATCGCGGAAGACGGCAGTCATCACCAAGGTCCGTGGTCAAGGCTCCGTAATGAGTGTTACTCCAAAGTACGATTTGTACGAGGTTTCGACAGAGCTGGCAAAGGTGCTTTTATCTCGTCCGAAGCGCAACGACGCCTTTGGCCTGGAACGCATCATGACTGAGCCTCTTCGTCGACTGCAACAAAAGGGCATCAATGTTGAACGTATTCTGCGAAAGAAGGAGCATGAAGCTCGCATAGCCAAGCAACAAGAACTAGAACGAGAGTTTGAGGATAAGCAGCGCGCAGCTGAGCAGGCCAAATCGTCCGTCGTAAAAGCAGAAGGAGGAGGAAATACGCCTCCAGCAACACCCGAGAAGGCCAATCAAATGCCTGGAGCTTTTGGTAGTCCCGATACTGGTATGGAGGTTGCGAACAATAACCGCCAGCCCGCAGACAAGGGCCTCATCAACAACTGGGCAAAGAAGCTCGGCTTCAAAACAGACTCAGCGCCGCGCACGGGAACCGATGGGCCTCAGATAAGCCGCGATGTTCAGGCGACGAAGTCCAATATCCAGAGCGCAATCAAGGACTGCCGACCGACAGGTATGCAAAACATCAACACCAAGCATCACCAAGATCCAACTGAACTCGATCGCGGCGGCTACTGTAATGGCGAACAATGGGAAAATCTACACAAGGCGTTTTCTGTGCCATTCGCTGGTCGCCATGTAGACGTATACTATGGTGTTGCTGAGTCGGCTCCGCTCACCGAACTGCAAACGCCGCTCTCCGCTTTCCTTCCGCTCATCTTTGGCCTGACTTCGATATTCGCTGTCACTCCCGAGGCGGTCAACATCTTTCTGGACCGTCAGTCAAACACTGTCGCGTTCAACATGAACGGCAGCTTGTTCTTCAATCTGGCGTGGTTCATGTCATTGCATAGTGAAGGCTGGAACACACGGGAGGGACGACTGAGGGCGCTCGATAGCTGGTTCTGCACGTACTGCCACGAACTGGCTCACAATCTGGTTGGAGATCACAATGCGAGGCACAGCTGGTACCAGCAGCAGATCATCATCGAGTACAGCCAGCAGTATCGGGCTGCGCTTGATTCACATAGCTTGTTGACTCAAGGCTAGAATGGTTCTATGTGGCGTAGTGCTAGCGTTTGAAAGATGGGTATCAGACAGTGGCTTCCAATATGGTCCTGCGAGCATGGCAGTACTAAGTAAGGGGATATTTCTATATTCTCACGACCAGTGACTCCTCAACCTTGACGTCCGCAAGCCACGGTACGGTTATGTAAGGCTGTTTATTTATACATTGTCACATTGTTGCTTCTTTCGTGGTGCTGTGCCCCTTCGCATTAAACTCATCCGTTGCACAACGAATCAGTGAACTTGTCCATGCCAAGGCTGACATTCTCACGTGCCATCATGTTCACCGTGAACGGCTCTTTACTCTACGCTTGAACGCCGCATCGATTGCATGGCCCCACTTCTTACCTCATTTCTAATGTGCGCAGTCTGTTTGCTCTCAACATTTGCCCATGGATTTCCGTTTCTTTGCACCGCCGCTTCCAGGTACAGGCAGCTTCAAACACTGCTCAAGTGGGCCTACTTAGCGCGGACGTCATATAAGAAGCCTTCTCATCCACCAGCTTCTCATCTCCTCACCTCGCACTCAAATCATCAACCTCAGTCTAGCAGCTGAGATCATCGAACACCTCCACTCCTATTCACTCCAACCTTTCAGACCCGTGAGAATAGCCACGATGCTGTTTGCCACGATCCTCAGTCTCGTTGGTCTTGCGAACGGCGCTGCTATCAGTAGCGGTGGTACTGCGCTCACGTCCTCGTACACTACGCCCTCAAGATGGCTGTCATCCACTCGCACGTCCAACGACTTTGGCGGCACGCGTAGTGTACAGCGCAACGTCGGCAGGTTCGCTCAGGCTTCTGCTATGACGTTTGCCTCTCAGCCCACTAATGTTGGAAACATCCCCTGGGAGCCTATCAGCAGGACCAATACTGGCCGTTTCCTGGAGGGCGTCGTTCAAGCTTCTGCTATGACATCCGCTGCTCAGGCTGACGATATTGACGTCTACGAGCCTATTAGCACGTTCAATACCCACTGGCTACTGGCGCGGGCTACTCAGGCTTCTACTGTGACGTCCATCAAGACTTCCGACATTGACCCCATCGTTTGGGAATCTTCTAGCAGAGTCACAGGCCGTTTCCTGGCGAATGTCGCTCAGGCTTCTCCTACGACTGATCCGGCTCAGCCCCCTGCCAATATGGCTATTCCGACCAACGGTGGCGATACTCGTTCCAATCCTGGCCCGCCGTATGTTCACAGGCGTGAGGATACCCGGCAGACCGCAGCTCCTACCGACAGGGCCATGCCGACCCAACGCGGTCCTACTCGATCCAATCCAGGTCCCTACATCGAGGAGCGCCAGGATAGCCTGCCTACATCCACAACACTAACGACCGAGAGCACTTCCACGCCATATACCCCTTCATACACCACTACCTGCCACGGCGGCCGCCACTACTGCGGCGTATCGAACTTTGCCACTCCAAGCCCAACCACCACAACCACTACCACCACGACCGAGAGTACTTCCACGTCCGAGCCGCCCTACACCCCTACATACACGACAACATACCTCGGCGGCCGCCACGACTGCCCCGTCTCCGCCTTCGCGGCCAAGACGATACAGAACAACGGAGGTCGTAGCCAGCGCTGGGTTGCGCGCCAGGCCAACATCACAGGCGCTGTGACAGCTACTCCCGTCAACGCCATCCCTGTCCCTAAGTGCTCTTTCAACCTCAGCGAGGGCCAGTACGTTTGCCCGACTCTCATGCCTGTGGTCCCGATCTGCAGCTTCGATCTCGAGAAGGGCGAGTACGTGTGTCCTACGCCGACGCCGAATGCGGGTTGTGAGTTTGATCCCAGCTAGCCTCCCCTTTTCCCCCAAAACGACTGACATATTTGTCGATCCAGCCATCCCTCCTCCCGAGTTCTTCTCAACGAGGACTGAGTTTCCTACGTCAACGCAGAATGCGAGGTGTAAGTTGGAGCTTGGCTATCCCCCATTTCCCCCTAAACCACTCACTAACTACTTAACACAGCTATCCCCCTTCCCGAACACTCCTCCCGCACCGCGTGTCCCAACGGCTGGTGCAGCCATCCCACGCCCTCGGCTATAACGCTGCAAATCGTGCGTAAGGCCTAGGCCAGAATATGGAGTTGGAGATGCACATAGGGAAGGTGAAAGTACTCATATGATGGGGTGTGTGCTGTGGAGGGGAAATGTGAATAGGGAGGGATTGGATGAACGATATCTTGATACTTATCCTTGCTGGTGTTTTGTGGTGATTTTGGGTGATGTCGTGAGGTGTGTAATCGTGATGGAAGGGGGATGGGGCGGGGATGGACAGGCTGTGGTGAGTTGGGGGGAGGAAGTTGATTTGGATGCTGATATGCATTGTTGTACTCGTCATCAACAAGGCATCTAGGCCCGAGTCAAGGACATATGCTAGATGATACCTACAAGTGCATAAAGCTCATTTTGTAGTAACATGAAGATCAGATGTACGTTACGAGTGCCCGTACACAGTCAGCGATCAACTGTGTGTGGAAAGAATAAAATAATGTTGCTGAACTCATAGCCAAGCCCAAGCCAGGACCCTTTGCACGTGGAAGAATAATCTTCACGAGACACGGAAAAGGTAGCTCGGTCCGGTTGTGCTGGCGCATGAAGAAGGAAATTGGCTATCTGATGGCGGGGAAGCACGGACCACTGGGGAAGATACCTCGGGTGTTGACGCGATGACGCCGGAAAGGGTGCCGCTCACAAGCCAACGGATCCGCAGTCTCTCCGCATTTGGGCTGTATTGCCTTCCTGACGCTCCTTTTGCGATTGTACCTTTTTCCTTCAAACTTCAACGTACGGCCTCAACAACACACGTACCTGCATACTTGCTGTCCGCGCCTTCCCCGCTTCATCACGCACCTGACGTCGCATCGAGCCAACGACAACACCATGTCTACCCAGGAAAAGGCACAACAGAAGCTTGCCGAGTCGACGGCAGCGGTACCACAGAGCACGGCAGCCCAGCAGAGCGACAATGTTGCGCATGCGCTTGCCGGTGCTGGCGGAGGGTTGTTGTCCATGGCTCTGACGTATGCGCCCGCTTTCTCCTTGCCCGACGAGACACTAACAACGGACAGCTACCCGCTCATCACACTCTCCACGCGCGCCCAAGTCGAGTCGAAACGTGCGCAGTCGTCGACACTCAATGCCGCACGACGCATCATCAAGCGGGAGGGCATCACAGGGCTATATGCCGGGCTCGAGTCGGCGCTGTTCGGCATCAGCGTGACAAATTTCGTCTACTACTACTGTACGATCAAACCCCACACGTCAAAAACACCATACTGACTGACGTCGCAGGGTATGAGTGGACCCGCGCGTGGTTCGAGAAGGCGGCGCTCAAGGCCGGGCGCGCATCCATGAAGCTCACAACCGTCGAGTCTATGATGGCAGGCGCGCTCGCGGGAAGTGCCACGGTGCTCATCACCAACCCCATCTGGGTCGTCAACACGCGCATGACCGCCCGCAAGTCCGAGTCGGACGAGCAGGTCCTCCCCGGCGCAACGCCCGCCAAGTCGCCCTCGACGCTCGGCACGCTCCTCTCCCTCATCCGCGACGAGGGCCCCGCGCGCCTGTTTGCGGGCGTCATGCCGGCGCTGGTGCTAGTCATCAATCCGATCCTGCAGTACACCGTCTTCGAGCAGCTGAAGCAGATGCTCGAGAAGAAGCGGAGGGTCACCCCCAAGGACGCCTTCTACCTCGGTGCGCTGGGTAAGCTGCTGGCGACGAGCATCACATACCCGTACATCACGGTCAAGTCGCGCATGCACGTGGCCGGCAGGGACGGGTCGCGTGAGAACATGATGACCACGTTCCGGAGGATCATCCGCGAGGAGGGCTACACGGGCCTGTATGGAGGTGAGTTGTCTATCTTGACTGGTGAATGACTGCTAACGGTTCCAGGCATCGGCCCCAAGGTCACGCAAAGTGTCATCACTGCAGCCTTCCTCTTCGCTTTCAAAGACGCCCTATACGCATACACGATCGCTGCGCGCAGGAAGATCGCCAAGAAGATTTAGGTCGCAGTCGCTGCACGAGCTCGGATGACGACGATGACCATGGACGAACGGAGATCGGCGCTTCACAAAGTAAGGAAGGCATACGAGGGTACGATGCAGGTACCGACAGGCTGCTCCGGGCCGAAACAAGGTTAGTCGTATAAGGCTGCATATGCCATTTGGAGACTGTATATACCCACGAATTGCATTTATTGTTATGACTTTTGGGCTTCAACATGGCATCCATCCCGACGCACGGCATATGGTCCCGCGTTCCCGTTAGCATGCGGCTCATCAGCACATGCAGCCCGCTGCGGGGTACTTCTTCATCGAGGGCCACCACTACGTGTCAAGCACGCCCTGCATCTCGTCCTAACGCCGTCATGGCAAGACATATAAAGCATTCGAGCCTCTTGTATCTTGAAGCTCTGCAATTGCTTCCACTACACCATGTCTTCTGAACCCTTTACACTCCGCTGGGGCATTCTAGGTACTTTCCATGTACCCTCATCTTTCATCTTGTATACTAATACCTCCCAGCAACCGGCGGCATAGCCAAGACCTTCACGAAAGACCTTCTCATCGACCCCTCTACGCGAGCTGTCCACGATGTCCGCCACGAAGTCGTTGCCGCAGGATCCTCATCCGCCGCCTCGCGCGCCCAGGACTTCCTCACCTCTCTCAACGCACCCTCTTCAGCCAAAGCATACGGCAGCTACAAGGAACTTGTGGAGGATGACAATGTGGACATCATATACGTCGCCACGCCGCACAGCCATCACTACCAACACGCACGACTTGCGTTGGAAGCTGGGAAGCATGTGTTGATCGAGAAGCCAGTCACTGTGAACGTAGCACAGTTCAAGATCCTACAAGACATCGCGCGAGAGAAAAAACGGTTCATGATGGAAGCCGTCTGGACGCGCTTCTTCCCCTTATCACGAGAGGTAGTGCAATTCATAAGAGACGGCAAACTAGGCGAAATCAAGCGCGTATGGGCCGATTTCTCCTTCTGGAACGACGTCGGTAAGTCCCTCAAACACTTACCATACTAACATACCCATGCCGCTGACAGACTCAAAATAGAAAAAGAGTTCGGCACCTCCCACCGCATGACCTCCCCCTCCCTCGCCGGCGGCGCCCTGCTCGACCTCGGCATCTACTCGCTAACATGGGTCTTCATGGCGCTGTACAATCCCCTCTCTCCCATCACACCCAGCGCCGTCAGCCTCGTGACTAAATTCCCCCCCACGGGCGTCGACGAACAAACCTCCGTGCTCCTCGACTTTTCTGGCGCACACGCGATCGCTACGACGTCCATACGCGTCGCCAGCACACCCAACGCAGCACACAACGCCCAAGACGATATTCGCATTCAAGGCACGCTCGGCGACTTGACGGTTAATTACGCCCCACGCCCTAAAAGCTACACACTCACGCCCGCGTCGTCGGCGAGCCGCGGCACACCAGCGGAGTTTGGGTATGAGACGAAAACTTTTGACGACGGGCCGGGCGGCGGGCATGGCATGTTTTGGGAGGCGGATGAGTGTGCGAGGTGTGTGAGGGATGGGGAGATGGAGAGTGGGGTGTGTGGGTGGAGGGAGAGTGAGGTGTGTTTGGGGGTTATGGATGGGGTAAGGGTGGGGGGTGGGGTTGGGTATCCGGAGGGGGTGGAGGGGGTGGAATATCCTTTGGACTTGTAAATCTGGATACTTAGTACGTATCTGCATATAATACGACAGGACTAGAAAGATGCGTCGAATGTATACCAAAGCTACAGCTACATAAAGGGGTATAATGCTCCAGAAATCCAAGGCCGTTACCATCGTTGATCCCAATACCCTAATCGACCTCGGAACACTCACTCTTCTCCTGCTCCGCCGCTTCCCTCTTTCCCCGCCAGACCGGTCCCATTCTGATCTCCAAGAGCATCAGCGGCAACAGCAAGGCGCAAATGCCGCCCCAGAACGTATACGTCCAGCCATCGCCCCACGCACTCGTCATGCGGTCGATGACGGAGATCATTATCGCCGCAAGCGAGCAGCGCACTAGGTTCGTACATGCGGTAGCTCCGGAGCTGCGAGACTGCAGGATGTCGATGTTGAGCGTCATCGTGGTGTTCAAGATGCCCATTGACGTCCAGCCGAGAAATACTCCGATGATCAGCGGCACGGCCATGTGTGCGCGTGCTTGAATGGCCCAGCCCCAGCTGATGACGCAGATGATGAATAGGACGAGATAGAAGGGCATGATGCGTAGCCGCGCGTATTCGATGGTGAAGTGCTCGCCTGCTGCTTTCTTAATGCGTGCGTACTCCCAGTCGAGCATTTTGCCTGTCATTGTGCTGCCGATGATCATGCCGGCGCCTGTGGGTAGGTAGCAGAGTCCGATGACGGTCTCTGAAAGCTCGGGGTATATCTTGGAAAAGGCCGAGGATATCGTGGCGGTTATGGTGTAGTTGACGGCATACACAATGCCAGTGAAGGTAAGTAAGACGATGACGTCTGGGTATGTGAACAAGACGAACGGATTGACCGACTGCTTCGACTTGGTCTTTGTTGCAGGATCGTAAATCTCATGAGCAGCTTTCCGTCCAACAATAGGCACGAGTGCTCGAAGACGCTTCGGAACGGGAATACTGCCGTTGCCTGCAATCGATCGAAGCGTTTCCGGCAGAAAGAGCGCGATGCAAAGCAAGCAGACCGCGACCATAATGACCAGTGTCCAAAAGATCGATCGCCATCCAAGCTCTTGCGACAAGACGCCTCCAAGCGCGGGTCCAATGCACGGGGCTAGCATCGGACCGAGATTGAACATGCCAAAGTATCCTCCTCTTTCACTCGTCGTCGATATATCGCCAATCACGCCAGCACCAAGGGCGATCGTACTAGCGCTTCCTCCTGACTGGAAGCATCGCAGGCACAGTAGGAGCCAGAAGTGTTCTGTCGGACATAGTGCCATGCCTATACTCGACGCAACAAGGATACTTAAGCATACGAGGTACACTAGTCGCCGTCCATGGCGATCGGATATCGGACCCCAGAGCATCGGTGAAAGGGCTTGGAAGACGAGGTACACAGTGACGGTCTGGTTCATTGCATCGATGCTTTGTCCGAATGCTCGTGCGAGTGTCGGTATAGCTGGGAAATAGATGTTGGCTGGTAGTGGGCTACAGATTGTCAGTACCGATACTGACTCTAACAAAAGCCATTCAATGAGCTCAAACGTACCTGTAAAACCCCGCCAACCCAACCATCCCAACAATTAACCACTTCTCTTTCCCCGAGTATATGCTGTACGGCATCTCGACCACCCCAGCCCCAACCGCTGATATCACTGCTTCATCGGCCTGCTCTTGCTTGATATCTACCATAGCCATTTCCCAAAACACCGATTGAAAGTGACGTGCAAAACCAGCGGCAGCCACATAATTCTATACTCCAGACCCGAGGTCGACATCACAAATAACGGGCTCCTCCCGACCGTTAATTCGGACTAAAGAGTGCCGCATACTGCACGATAAGCACAAAGTAGCCGATACTGACCGGTACGCGATCGGCCAACTCATCTGCTGTGTGCAGCCGCAGCCTTGGAAATGTGGGTTAGTTCTGCGCCTTACTGGATATGGGAATGTGGCGGACACTATGCGGGATTCGGGGAAGCGTTGCTGTCCCGGGGATAGTGGCTTGAGGCTGGATCGCTTAGGACCGCTGGGTTTTTTTCGCGAGCGAGTGACCCGGCGGGTAGTGCAGGAGAAGAATTTGAATGCGCCACCGTGGGAGTCATGCCTGGAATGAGAGATATGGAGCACGATGTCAGGTCGTGAAGCGTTGACGTTCGGCGAACGCCAGTTTTTAAGTCGCTCTCCACCTGGTTCTCGGAAGTGGGTCGTTTGAACGTTTGTACCGGCGAACCGAATTTTGGACTGCGAACTGTGCGTCGGGTTATTTCTTCAAAGAAGAGGACGAACCATGGCATCATCCGCCGATTTCGAAATCGGTCGGACTCGTTCTGAAAAAGAGATGGATCCAAAGTCGGATGTAGTAAGAGAGGGGGATCAGACAAAAACTGGTAGATGGAGACGCATGATGGGCGTACTCGAAGAGAGGGCGGATGTCGAACTCAGAGGATGTACGCCTGTACCGTACGAGGACCGTACCGAGACGAACTACTTCAGCATCTTTACCTTATGGTTTTGCATGAGCTGTAACCCGCTACCGTGCGTGCTTTCTCTCGACCAGACATCAGTATTTGGAAGACACTGACGTCTTTCCAGAGTAACCTTCGGCATGGTCGGCACTCTCAGCTTCGGCCTCAGCCTCCGTGACGCCTTTCTTGTGATCCTTTTCTTCACGCTCATCTCGACCATCCCAGTGGCCTACTTCTGCACGTGGGGTCCCAAGACCGGTATGCGCCAGCTCGTGCAAGCACGATTCACGTTTGGAAAGTACTTTGTGTCCATCCTTGTCCTGCTCAACCTTGCAACTTTGACCGGATTCTGCGTCGTCGATAGCATCATCGGCGGGCAAGCGCTGTCGGCAGTCAAAAGCGGCGAAACCATTAGCGCAACGGTCGGCATCGTTATCATTGCCATTCTTGCCCTCGGGATCGCTTTCTGTGGATTCAAGGTGCTGCATCATTACGAACGATGGGCGTGGATACCAGCTCTCATCGCTTTGATAATTGCAACGGGCTGTGGAGGAAATAGCTTGAGCCAGCAAGTTGAAGCAGTGCCTGCAACAGCACCTCAGATTCTCTCATTCGGTGGCCTTGTCGCAGGTTTTATGCTTCCGTGGGCTGCCCTGGCAAGCGATTTCTCAACGTACATGCACCCCAAAGCACCGCCAATGCGCATTGCGGCATATACGTATATCGGCCTAGCTCTTCCCACAGTCCTCCTCATGACTCTTGGAGCAGCTATGGGTGGCGCCGTGCCCAACATTCCAGACTGGCAAGCAGGCTACAAAGTCAACGGCGCTAGTGGTGTTTTGGCGGCTATGTTGCACCCAGCAGGCCGATTTGGACGCTTCGTTACAGTCATACTGGGTTTCAGCATGTTGGGAAATCTCTCCGCGACGATGTACAGCATCACGCTGAATCTTCAGATGCTAGTCCCATGGCTCTTCCGTATCCCGCGCGTCGTCTTCAGCATCATCATTACTGGAATCGTCATTGGCGTTGCGGTAGAAGCGGCGAAGTCCTTCTTCATCAACTTGGAGAACTTCCTCGGTGTTATTGGATACTGGAGTGCTGCCTTCATTGGGATCGTAGGCGTTGAGCATTTGGTGTTTCGACGAGGAAGCTTCACTGCGTATGTCAAGGATGAAGAAGCTTGGGACGACTGGAGGAAGTTGCCTCTGGGATTTGCTGCCATTGGCGCTGGTGTGTTGTGTCTTGGCTTTCTTGTTCCCGGAATGGCGCAAATATGGTATACTGGGCCGATTGGAGAAAAGACGGGTGATATTGGGTTCGAGGTTGCGTTTGCGGTGTCGGCGCTGACGTATGTGCCTTTGAGGTTCCTGGAGAGGAAGGTGTGTGGGAGATGAGGATGTTTAGCATGACGTTAATCTAGATGCAAAACTTTGCGTTTACCTTTATTCTTTTGGGCTTTCTGTGTTGGCTGGCGAGGCTGATATTGGAGTTGAGCCAAGCTCATGGCTGCCTAGATGGTGGCGTTTTCGTTTCGGGTTAGCCTACGCTCGAGCTGGCCTTGTGGCATTAAGCTGAACCTCAACCATCCAGCACAACATAAGCCTTGCGGTCATTTCGCGCTTTCATTTACCTCGCACGACAGTACTAGTGACGCGAAACGTCGCGTGGTGTTGTCTTTTCACCGATTGTGGCAACACTTGGCGTACTCGATTTCACCCCAGCTGTCTCAGATCAGCAGGCTGCGAGAACAGCCTCCTCTACTGCCAAACTTTTTGGATTAAAGATCATCTACATCCATGAGCTTTGAGTCACCCAAAATCAAACATTCACTACTTCACTACGTTGACCACCACGCCTGACAAGAATGGATACCTCAGGCCTTCCAGCGGAGATATTGTCAAATATCTTTACATTTGTGAGTGTTTTCCAACATGACTTAGCTGCCCTTCTCATGTCCCAAGGTCCGAACAGATGAAGACATGGCGGCCGTCAGCCTTGTTAGTCGAAGGTGGCGGGATGCGATGTCGAGAGATATGTGGGCGGTGACAACATCGAGTTTGGAACCAACCATGGCCAAAGACTTTGATGCGCTCCTGAGTCCTCAGTCTGGTCTTCTCAGTCATTTGACTCATCTATACGTTGAAGACATGGAGAAAAGCGAAGATGCAGATGAGCGTTTGAGACTATTAATTGCCGCCATACCTAAAAACAAGCTGCGGGAGTTTGACTGCAATACCGATCTGCCCATCTCGACTTTGCGCATTCTACTACAGCGCCAGCAGTGTATGGATCGCTTCGACGTGCTTGATGTTTCGGAGCTGGCGAGAAAGGACAACGATGACGACTGGATCGAACCATCGATGGCCTCAATCACAGACTTTGCGATGACTGCACCTAAGAAGCACCTCACAGATGCAGAAGAGAAAATACAGCACTACAAAACATGTCGCAAGATCGTCAATGGACTCCCAAGGCTGAAGATATTCCGCGTCAAGGACGACGACGAAAGTCACGCGGAGGGAAACAACGTCGATATCCAACATTTGTTTCGCGGAGGCGACGGAGTTCTTCGTCTCCCGTCGTTGACCGAATTTGCCCTCGATGGCATCTATATCCGCCCAAGCTCGCCATTCATACTCGAGCATCTGGAACTTTCCACACTCAAGATACTCTACCTCTACAACTGCACTGGTATTTCAGAATTCCTGCACGGACTATCGGACTCATACTCCAAACAAACCGGACCTCTGTCAAGTGTGACTATAGACCTCGGATGGCACGTCGCTGATCCTGCTGAGACCAAAGAAGCAATTCAGCGCTTCCTGAGCACGTGCCCAAAGTTGACGTGGCTGCTCATGGACTTTATGAAGCATACAACTGTCGGTATAAAATGCCTTGAGAAACACGCTGATACCCTGGAATTCTTGTATCTCAACATGGGATCGTGGCCATTATGCACTATGAGTTACGACGTGGAGTCGCTCCGAGCTCTCATGCAGAAATGCCAGAAGATTACAACTCTTTGTATCAACATACCCGAGAGCAATCTTGGCCCCATCACCGATCTTGCAGATGACTTTCGGCTCGGACCAGGCCGGTTTGATAGAGCTTATGTGGAGTCAGCGTCTGAATGTTTCCTCGTACGTTCTGGAACAAATACATTTTTCAATGATCTGCTAATCTCAAGTATAGGATATCCTTGCGTCCCACCCCGCGCTCAAAAGCCTCCGCCTTCTCAATCCCCCCATTATCGAGTT
Source organism: Ophiobolus disseminans (assembly GCA_010093685.1). NCBI lineage: Eukaryota > Fungi > Ascomycota > Dothideomycetes > Pleosporales > Phaeosphaeriaceae > Ophiobolus > Ophiobolus disseminans. Next base: position 191,219 of record MU006251.1, read on the forward strand.
CATAAACTCCGACCGAGGCATTCCATCCCGCAATTCCGAAGTTGAAGCAAAACATTGTCGTGTAGCCATGCAGAACTATGCGGACCAGGTTTACCGTTTCATGAGCGCGCGTGGGTCGCTGATTAAGCTTCTTGTGACGCAGCCAGCATCCATTCCCCGAGTCCGCCCGGCGAAGGATAAGAATAGCCATCAGTGGCCTGTGTACGCGTACACGAAAGGAAGTGTGACGGATGCGAGGGGAGTGAAGACGGTGGTTGCAGTGCCGCTGGACAAGATTGGTGTGGAGATGACGGAGCAGAAGTCGATGACTTGGAACTGAAAGTGTTTGAGTTGAACAGATAACTCACTCAGCAGTGTGATACAATGCCAAGCACTCTGGCATGTCTCTCGTGCACGCAACTACGGGTATCGCAACCGCTGATGCCCTCCCATCTAACCCGACAATACGACCACTAGTATATGCATAAATAGGCCATTGATTTCCATTTTCGTCCGCTGAAAAATCGGCCGTCGAATCAATGGAGATGCTTGGATCCGTATAAAACAGTTTCAATGAAGAACCGCGATTTACCATAAATCGCACCACCTGTGTAGCAAATTGTTGCATCACTCCCTTGCAGAGCCTAGCGTCGTTTGCGCTTATACACACGCCATTACAAGCGGATGGATATGGCTTGTTCGTGTGTTCGATATTCGGGAGATTGAGCATACGCAAGGTGTGTAGTATGTTGAGTTTGGAGAGAATACCCTGATTCTTGTTAGTTGTGGTCTAAACTACTCAGACGTGTGTATACTCACCAGTATAGCCTCAAGCTCAGACTCCACATGAAAAGGCGTGTTTCGGGTTGGACCAAGCCAGTAATCGTCTCCCGTCTCTGCAACAGGACCCAGATTGCTTGGTGCCAAATTGATGCTCAGGTATTTGAGACGGAGTAAGCACACAACGTGGAGTATCGTATCAACTTACAAAAGCAAAGACGTTGGTGAGTATGTCCGGTGGTAAGCTCATGCTGAATTCTTGAGTCATGCCGAGGTAGAGAAAGTGAATGGGTGGGTAGAGAGTGGATGGCGAGTGACCGTAGAACGAGGGGAAACAGAATTTATATGGATGAGGCACCAGCATTCGCGGACCCTGATCTTTCCCGTTGTTCGAGAGCTTGGACCACAATTCGGCGAGGCATCCACATCCGACCCAACACCTTGGCTTATCCCTGCTCACCTACGAGTGACGACGTACCTTGGATGGACTGACAAACATATGCGTGCCCAGACATAATCTTACCCCTGTTGCAATAACCAATAGGACGTATGTCTTCTTAAGTACCTAATAGAATAGCCCACACGTTGCTTGTGACCGTTAGTTGGATATGAAAGGATATTATGCGTAGGTTGACATCTCCCGCGCAGAATGGTTCTTTGGTGATTATACTTGAGTAATGCGCATCTCTCTGATCTCCTTCTTCGCATACGACCTGCCGTGCAAACATCGCACTCACCTTAACCACTCTGCTTTCGAGGTAAAAGCCATGCTACATGTAAATTGCATGAGCTAGAACGGTGCAGTCAGGCATCTCCAAAATCGCGTGTGCTAACGGCGCTGCAACTACTTCTTCCAAACCAGCTCCATTCATCTCTTGTCTCCTAATGTACGTATATACAGGCCACCTGTGGCCATTGGTATCTTGTCTCGGTCGTTTCTCGGGTACAGCGCCAGGACTGGAGCTCAGAAGATGTATACTTGAGCCTACTTTTACCATGTATCTCATGATCTCGTTTGCGAAGTTCTGCATTGCGATCTGACACAACATGCTCTCATGATGCGCGATGTGTGTGCGAAGTTGACCAGGCGCCGGAGCTGTAGAGCTGTAGGTTATATCGGGGTCGTTCAACATGCGAAGCGTGTGTAGTGGTTCATGTTTCGCAACGTGGTCCTTTGGGATCATGTCAGTAGAATCAATAACGTGATCATAGAGGTCAACATACAAGCGTTTTCTCGAACTCAGAGGGCGTGTGTTCAGTAGCGAATCTACTCGGGCCTAGCCGGAAATCCGCGCCCATGTTTTCCAAGGAGCCCAATCGTGCTGGTGGCATGATGATAGCAATGTATTTAAGCACCCTACAGGAGCCTAAGATAGACGCGAGGTCTGAGGGGGAGTAGTATAAGGGCTGGTGGCTTTCTCTAGTGCTGATGATCAATGTGTGTAGTGTTTTCGCGTGACCCAAGAAGCACTCTTTTCTTGGGAGTTCATGGTCTCCAATGCCCAGTTCCAAGTGTTGAAGGCCGAAAAAATTGCTCAAGAAAATTCACAGTGGCAGATTGCGACTCTTCAACCAACTCATCCTCCGGGTACTTGATTTGGAACTTGGTGAATTGGCCAGGCGTGTCTGTTAAAGCTTTGGAAAGCTCAGAGAGGAAAGGCCCAATATCAGAACAAGCCCACAATTCCAGCCTCTTGAGCTTGATTGGTTCCAGGCGTCCGATGAGATTCTTAGAGCCATTTCCAAGGCTTAGGTTTTGGACGGATAAACTGTTGAGATTTGCAAAGCGGGACTCGTGGTGTTCTGACAAGCAGTGATTGATATTGCGTCCCATTTGGTCGGTTATGATGTCCAAGTTTTGCAGTCGCGGCATCACGCATGATATGAACTCGAAGTCTTTAGCCCCTTGGTCAGAAGTAGCAGGCATGTAGAAATTGAAGCCGATAACATGCGACAGGAGTGGAGGGGCCCAAGGACGTGTTTTCAGTGAGACATCCACATCACCAAAGCGTTCCTCATCTCGGTCGACAAACCGTGTCCAAAGATACTCTATCTTCTGATGACATTTGAGTAGGAGGTGAAGTGTGGTTGTCGAGATCTTTTCATCGCTCATGAACGTTGTCAGTCTGTCGCTCGGAAGCATGGAGATAAACATTTGTGCACGATTCTCCCTGACTGGGTCTTTGGCGGCATCGAGTATGTCCATTTCTCGTACATGAGCGTGAATGCTCGATTGTGGGCTGAGTAAATCAGACAGCAGTCTTGTCGATGAAGGTCGGAAATCAGTGTCGAGCGTTTCCCACATGAAGGGATATAATAAGTCCCGCCAAGTGCGGCAGACAAAACAAACAGCCCTCATGCCAACTTTGAGGCGAACCTGGAGATATGAGTTAACTTGTGTATGTGACACATGAGCGCCGTAGTACGCACGAATGCAAACACATTGACCATGAGCTCTGGAGGCAGGTCCGAGAGGCTACCACACCAATGTGGCAACGTTGAGCCAGCTCCCGATCTCCTTCCGAGTGTCAACTTCCATGTTAGCAATTTCACGATATACCCTAAGACGCTCAAAGTTCAAAAGCTTTTTATATCTATACTAAACTAGATATAGATACAAAGTATAAACAAGATTATATAACTAGAAGAGGAAAAAAGAGAAATAAACCTTTTGTTTTGATTAGTTAAATGTCCTACTAGAGACCACGACAGCGATACAGAGCAAAGATGTTCTACAGTCCTATATGACAAACACCACACATCCAAGAAGCGAGTACTTAGCCGTCAAGGTTCTAAATCGTAAATCAACTAACAAACATGTATACCTCTCCGACAACAAGGATTGAGGTCAGCAAACTAAATCACACGCAAAGCAACGAAGCAACAAGTTCACCGTCTCAGAATCATTCATTCAATACCCGAATTCCATCAGGCGCGATGTCATAACCCCCCATTCCATTCCATTCCATCCCACTCCCAGACCTTTTCGCTGCTGTACAAATACATCCCGTCCTCAGCAAGCTATGCCACTCGATCAAAAGGCAGTACCCATACCGCAAAACTCCGGTACTTTACAATCGCATCGCTCAGAAGCCTTACACTAAAAAAGAAAAAAGCGCACTACCACGCCATCAAACAAAAGCGCTCAACCGCCCCGCACAAGAACAGCTCATAGTTCAAACGAAAACAGCTCAACAGCTTCCTAAGCCGCAGGCAGTTGACCAAACTGCTCGCCGCCGCCTCTCGGCGCACCACGACCACGGAACGGGAAGCCCCGACCTCGTCCACGACCGCGGCCGCGCCCACGGAAGCCGCCTCTGTAGCCGTCGACGCTACCCTGGCCAAACGTCTCCATGTTCTTTGTGCGCTCTTCCCGTCTGAACTCCATGCCCCGCTTGTTGGCTGCTTCGTCGCGGTCCTTGAGCTCGCTCGAGATGTTGTCGAAGAAGCTCGTGCCCTTGTTGTATGCGGATGGAGGAATGACAATGTCCTCCTTGGCGTCTCTGTTCGCTTCGCCGTTCGAAATTGCTTCTACGGTTGGAGCAATCGCCGCGTCGCCGAGTGGCGATCCAGTCGCGATTGCCTCTTTGACCAGATCATGCTTGTTAAACTTTGCGTTGGAGGATTCAAAGTCGAAGTCAGTCGTGGGAACTTCCATCTTCGGGTGTTGTGGATGGCCACCACGACCGCCTCGTCCTCCTCTGCCTCCACGGAAAGCGCCAGTGTTCTGGGGTCGACTCTGCCGACTTTGCTGCTCACGCAGTCCCTCCACCTTCTGCGCAAGATTGTTCAAAGGATCTGCAGCAGGTGGCGGGCCTTTGTTCTGAACGTTGAGCTTGGCCATTGCTTCAGCGACGGCAGCGGTCGCGAGCTGTGTAGCATTCTGTTGAGCAGCAGAAACTGCAGGTTGAGGAGCTTGAGTAGCCTGCGGTTGAGCTCGAGGCGCAGTCTTGGTGACTTTCGGACTAGGAATGGGCACGGCCGGAACGATGCGCCCGCCCTTTGCTCCAGCTGGACCTTTTGCTGCTCCGGTGTGCGCAGGATGTGGATGAGGCGGGGCGAGCGCGGCTGCAACGTCTGGTTTTGAATCGACAGGTGGTGGTGGGGCTTGTTTCGAGGCAGCGGCTGGTGTGGATGTGGCTCCTGCTGGCTTCACGCCCTTCTTCTGCTCCGCCGGCTTTGGCGCACTATCTGCCTCTGCAACCTTTGTCTGTGCAGCAGGCTTCTCATCTTTGCCGGCTTGGGGCCCTTGCGGCTGCGGACCTCTTGGGCCAGTCGGTGGTTGGTTCTGGTTGTGTAGACCGGGAGGACCGATGGGCATGTGAGGGGAGAAGGGACCTGGTGGCTGGTTGAAACCCGGACCTGGATACCAGCCTGGCGGAGGCGGTCCGTAAGGAGGCATATTAAACCCGCCGGGCCCTCCTGGGAAAGGTCCAGGCCCACCAGGAAAGCCGCCCTGTGGACCATACCGATTTGGAAACGGGCCGCCGGGACCGCCAGGGCCGCCAAATGGAGGATAGCCACCGGGCGGAAACTGGCCTTGCGGAGGAAAATTTGGCGGCGGTTGTTGATGACGTTGCTGGTCTTGCGACGCGTTCTCTTGCCGGGGCTGGGACTGTTGTACCTGACGCACAATCTCCTGTTAGCAGCTGGCGTGACGATGCTGGACGGCAGATTGAAGATTGAGGAGGGTCTCAGAAGGAAGGCAACGGAGCATATCCACATGGGTTTTGCGCTCTCGGTGGTTTAATGATTTACATCCGAAAATTTTACATCACAGGAATAGAGTAGAGAAGGACGGGGCTGAACTCACTCCAATGATGGCTGGGTCTTGCGGCATTGGCGGTGGGGCCTTTTCCTTTGCAGACTCTTCAATGCGCAGGTCCTTCACATCGCTGCCCCGGAACACGATCTGTTCGTAGACGACGTCTGAAGGCGGGTACTCGTCCTTGCCATTCTTGCGACCCTCGGTGCCAAACGAGCGCACGTTGTCTAATGAGACTGTGGAGGCTTCTGAGTTGATCTCAACGAGGGTACCGACATATCTGCGCAGGTCAGCTGACGCGCTCAATGGCTGTTGAGGAGCTGGTGACTGACCGAATGTCGCTCTTTGAGATGAGGGAAATGCGGGATCTGCGCAGTATGTGTCAGCGGGAGCTCGAGCCCGAGGGACAGGGCTGGACTGACCCGATGAACTCGGACATGGCTGTGAGGTGTGGGTATCAAAACGGTAGCAAGGAAAGAGATGGTTGAGGTAGTGCAAGAAGGCAGAGAGAGGGCGGGAGTGGTGGTGAAGTAGTATTGGAGGAGGGGGCTGGTGATGGAGAGTGAGCTCTCGCGTGGAAGGCACGAAGGTCGTGGGAAAAGTCTTGGCAGTCTTAGCGAGAAGGTGCGGCGGTCGGAGCTTGGGCCCTGGATTTCCTTACCCCACACCCATGCGTTGCCTCCACCGTCCGCCATGAGCGCCGCCATCGCCACCGACGGCCTAAACGACATATACTCAGCTCTCGAGCGCTACAACTGGGACGATGACATCGAGTTCCAATCCGGGCTGAGCGCGATCCTGGGCACCAACAGCACGCCCGAGCAAGCTGCGGAGCTGGCACTGCGGGCACGATGCTTCTACTATGCGAGGTACGTCACACCACCCCGTAACAAAAAATGAGACGATTTTGGAGCCGAGGATAGTCACTACTACGCCAAAAAGTGTTCTCTAACACAAAATGGTCTCATCTTTTGGTACGGGGTGGTGGTGGTCACCTCACGGCAAACTCGATATATGGTTACTAACAGATACCAGAAAATTCAACATCAATATCGACTTCGACGGCTACAAAGCATACCGCGGCGCCCGCGGTCGTCCGCCTCCCACACCTCCCACGAACGGCACGCCGGCTCAAGTACCAGCAAGCGATGAAGCGTCCGGAGGTGTTATGTCCGCCCCTGCAGACGCGAACGAACCTCCTGCGCCATATCCAACGTCGTTTGCACATATTGTGGAGCTTATTACGAGCGGACAGCCCGTGCCAGGCATCAAGGAGATACCTAGTACGATTTTGACGGGACAAGGTACGGAGCCTGCGAAGGCGCGAAGGAAGAAGCCGTGGGAGAAGGATGAAGTAGGAGCTGTGGGGCAAGCGAGTGTTACATGATGCGGACAGACCAAGAAGAGTGCTAGTTGGATAAGGCACTGGCAAGAACTCAGAATGATGTGGACAGATACATGACAACAGCTATCTACAGCGCAAACACTCAACATTAGACGTCGAAACATGGGGGTATATAGCAAATCCAGCCTCCAAAGATCCCCAATAATCCACACAAAAATGCCAACCAACACCAACGTTCACAAAACAGCTTCAAGAATCTTATCCTTCAAACTCTTCACCTGCTCCTGGCTCTCCCACAACTTCCTCTGCGCCTCGAGGAACTTAGTCTTCCACGCCGCAGGCGTGCTATCCTGCCGATCCAGTTCCGACGTCCGTCTGCCATTCGCTGCGGCTTCGTCATCATCAGGGTCTTCGGCAGTAGCCGTGAGACCCTTGGCAATCCATTCGCCACTAAGGCCACCAAAAGACACTGCAAACGACACGTCAAAAGTCTCCTTGATAGTGCCGCTCTCGTGCATATTGTCTGCGTCCTCGTCGTCTTCGTCAATCGGGCTTTCGTAGCCGTCACCTCCGATGCGGAAGCGTATGCAATCGACTCTTCTCACACCACCGGTCGGACCGCCAGCACCTATTCCAACAGTGCTTGTCAGACCGAGACAGCTGCTGATGGCGATGCCAAGGACCTGCTCGCTCATGACCTTTCCTGGAGCTGAAGATCCGGCATTCGGCTTGACGTAGAGTGGTTGCAGAATCGAAGAAGCAAGATGCTTTGCTTCTGTGCCTCGTAGACGCTTTCGCCGACCTGTCAAAGGCGCGCGAATGAGTTCTGCCGCCAATGCCCGGTTCAAGCTGTCAAGAGGTACCAAGGGCAACGGGGTTTCCGGCGACGTTGGTTGAGTTTGTGCCCGTGGTGGAGGAGGCCGTTGTTGAGCTGGCGTCTCTGACGGGGTGAGCGCTCCATGGTATGTGTGGTGTGTTGGTCCAGAACGGCGATCGAACGTGTTTGCAGGCGAATTGTGTCCTGCGCTGACCATCAACGACGAAGGCGGAAAGCTCGAGCTTGGTGTTGGATCTTGTTCTCCGTTCACAAGCACAGTAGGCGTGACAAGGCGCACTGGGTTGCCGACAATGTTTGGGACCTGCAGGCTGAGACGCTGCTTCTGCGGCGCACCATGGAGAGCCCCTTCAATCGTAGATGGTGACACGGCAGATGCAGGGGTCGGTGGGAATCGAAATGCGTGCTCTATAGCCGGCGGGTCCGAGTGGGCTCGTTCAACAATAGGGGTCAAGTTGCCAGCATTGCGGTTGGTATCAACTGCCGATCCCTCCCGCTTTGTCGGATTGGCTGGGAACGTTACGAATGGTCCGTCGCGAACGGAGCGGTTACTCGGAGGTCGCCCTCGAAGTTTCCCGCCTGAGGAGCTGTTGTTGCTGGACCAAGCTGAGGATACTGCAGGGCCGTGTCGCCGTCTTGCGCGTGGCTTGGCGCTGGAAGGGGTGACAGCTGACTGCGGCTCATCGAAAGAAAAGGGATGTGCAGAGTGTGGAGTCACTGCCGAGAGCGGGTGGGGTGTCTGAGGGTTATCCTGCGTGTTCAGTCGCCATCGCAGCTGCTGGCCAGACATTGGGGAGGCGGAGTATGGCGTCAGGTTCTTCTGGCCCATGCGATTGGGCGCAGAGGCTGATGTCATGGCGGATGACGGCGTAATGGCTGAGGCTGCTGTCCAGGGGTCCTGGGGAGTTAAGAAGCCGCCCATGTGGTCGGGATGTGCGCTGGTCGGGTATGCTGATTGGGGCTGGAGTGCGTTGCCAAAGGGAATGGAGGTGTCGAGCTGGGGTCTCTTGCGGGCGGGCGTGCTGTCGTCCATGTCTATGTCGTCGTCTCCCTCGTCTGCCTTTCTGCGGCCACGCTTCGGCTTGAATTTGGGATCGAGGGCGCGTATGGCCAAGTCTTCCTCGAGAGGCACGCCGTCTCGTCCGTCTGGTGGAAAGGGATCGTGCGGCGGCGGTATATGGAGGTAGTACGGATGCTGCTTTCCGATGAGGTACTCGAAGAAGGCGTCAATGTGCATGGCGCGCATCCACCGTTTCAGGCGCACCGAGTACTGCTGCACCTTCTGCGTGCTCTGGCCCTTGTCCGTGTCCGGCGGCGCAACGCCCAGGTCAAGCGCCAGCTGCGTCCATGTCTTGATCTCCTTGGCGTCGAACTTCCGTATCAACTCGAACAGGGTCCAGCTGCTGAAGGCATTGCCGTCGCTCTTCGGGGGCGTGCGAAAGAGCTTGACGAGCTCGGCGGTGTCGGTCGTGGTTGCGAAGTTGGGGTTGCAGTAGAGGACGAAGCCCGCGTACGCGTCGTCAATCGTCTCGTCCGATACGTCACGGGACGGCGGCGAGCGGTCGTCGGGCACGTAGCTCGCGGCGAGCTGCTTGGGCTGGCTCGTGGGGGACATGGCGGAGAAGCGCGGGGACTGGTGAGGAGGGGGAGTGTGGGAGCTGCGCGACATGTCGCCATGGAAGCCGTGTGCGTGCTGTGCGTGGGCGTGAGCGTGCGGGTTGCCATTGTCCGGCGGCAGCAGGTGGTTTGCCGCGAATTGGTGGGCGAGCGACGACATGGGCGCGTGTCCATTCCGGGCCTGGCTATGGCTGGCACCGGGCCCTGTGCTCTGGTCCAGGCTGGGATCAATGGGCGGGAGGCCCGTTGCTGGGTGCCGAAACTGGTAGTGGGTGTGGTGTAGAGTGTGCGGCGCCCCGTTCTCGTCGCCAAAGTCGACCTGCATGATTCCGCAAGATTTGGAGGCTCTGCGCTGATCGCTGGCCCGTCAGCACCCCAGGCATGCCAGAAAGTGAGTCGCGACTGCGCTAATTCCTATAGCCGGCCATGCGCTATAGCTGGCCGTGGGTGCACGATAGGCTGTGCGCGTGTGTCGTCACGTTCTTCGTGCCCTGAGGCGGCGTCCGCGAAACCAGCGCGAACACGCGGATCGATAGGGTGCGATGCGCCCAGCGCCGTCGCAACGGTGCGCCGACTCGAGCGGGAGGACTGAGTCGTTCGGAGCAGAAACAACGGCGGGAAGTCGCGTCGTCGAGCGTCGTTGCCGTAATTTGCGGTCCTTGGTGAGGTTAGTGAGGTTATGGCGGGTCGTGCTGCTGATTCGGGGGTATTTTGCCTACTTATCAGCCTCCGCCAGCTGTTCTATTTTTGGCATCCTCCGACACAAACCCATGTTATCCCGTGTCGCCCGCGCCATCATCACGGCTTTTTTGGTCCTGCGCGTCCATGACTGGCTGCATGTCCCGTTCGTTGTCGTCGAGGTTGTGAGATGTTGCCTCAACTCTCGTGTTGTGGTTGATGACGTCGACGCTTTGTGAGGAAGGAGCGTGGCAGACGTCGTTGCTGGGATGCCGACATCATAGCTCACGCACAGCACGATGAACGTTAACGGCGTCGTGTCTTTCGTGCTTAAAATACAAGCACATAGCTATTCTTGTCTTCTCGTTTCGACCTTCAGACCCTTAACCGCCTCGGTATGCTGCTCAAGCGGCTCAAGCAGAATGTGGGGGCGCTGCACTCAGTATCGCCCCGAACCAATACTTGAGCACCGATGGCAAGCCTTGCCGTCGAATGAGGATGTAATTAGCACCGTATCACATCACGACATCAAAGGCTATTCCAGAAAAATGACTTCAGGGCCATGGGCATCTGATCGACAAACACGTCTATTCCAACGTCAGTCAGTGACCAAGCACTTTTTCATCCACCATCATGTACCTTCGGCCTATCGAGGCTCCCATTTGAATGTCCGGTCACTTCTCATTTCTACATAACATCAACTCCCGCTTACAGGAATCTTTCGATCGGACTGGGAGCTGTCCAATGCGACATGTAGGATGAGTAAGGGCGACTTGCTGTTTCCATTAACAATACTCCAGTAATCTGAATACGGAATGAAGACCCGTACACTCGGTTTGGAACGTCATGGACGAGTGCTGGTATGTCTACTTTGCACTCAACCACCTTTCGGTCGTTTGACTAATCTCCAGCAAGACATTCTAACGTACGCGTCCTCCGCATACTCGATAATACGTCCATGCTTTCCAGCACAACTCTCGAGACTGTGTCAAACAACACACACGCGTAATATTCTGCGCTATGCGCCATTTTGCCCTTCACACGTCCAAAGATACCACCCTCTGTGATTAGCTATGGTAATCCGGGTCTGTAATCACATCCCGGCGAGCTTTCTACTGCGGCCTGGATAAATGGATTTGCGATTTTCAAAAATCGTTCACATACTTCGGGAGTCCACCACTGATTTCTATTTGCTACAAAGGCACAAATACGGATCAATCCCAGACATAAAACTCATGTACCTGCTACATACCAAGATCGATCCCACCTTTCGATCTACAGCACGCTTGCAACTACTTGAGCTCCTGAGTACCTGAGTACAGCTATGCCTTTCTTTATGGACCTTCCAGCGGGAATACAGATCATATTGGAACAAGGTCCCTCTAGTAGTATGACTACCATAGATATCCGAGTAGGAGAGGGACAAGGCGGGGTGGCTGCAACGTATTGTATTGACTATCGTGTGTTATATGTTCCCTCGTACGTGTAAACAGTAACGAGGACGCTACAGTCAGCCGTGCCTCCCTCACACAGTAGGTACCACGGCCCTTCCTTCTACCAACCTGGACTGAACCCACATATTCTCAACAGATCATGATATTTAAACAGGTTAGTCGCTTAGCCTGATCTATTACGACCATGGCATTAAATGATTCCTTTGCTAATTACATTTATCGGCTAATATCAGCAAATGATTTGCGGAACAGCAGGCTTGTCTGTTGGGAATGGCACAAAAACCTCTTGCAGGTGGCTTTTGAGACTCTGTACGTCAATCCGACGGATCTTAATCGACCTCCCAGGCGATTTCGAAATCGATTGCCCGACGATGCCGTTCTGAGACACGTTCAACGACTACATTGCCCCGAATCCATTACGCAGCTTAACACTACAAGCCGACTAGAAGATGTCCTTGAGATACTACGAAATGCTGGGTCGCTCCTGAGATCTTTTCTCGCACCTGTTGATATCGAGGTTGAAAGCCTGGTTCGACTGGTATCCTGTCACCCAAGGCTCTACGATATACAACTTGTCGGAGTGGGCTGGTTCACCCCAACGCTACCAGGCGCTATGTTGAATTTTAACAGATCTATCTTGGCGCAACATATCAAAGAGCTTCGCGAGCCCGATGTTACAGTCGCCGGCTATGAGAATTACATACAAACATGTGTCACCGCAGCGATCTTCAGTCAAGAAGCTCCACAGCTGGCGCGTTTGTGCTTGACGGACTGGAACGGGCGTTTCTACGGCCGCGACATGTTGTCCCACTTCGCAGGTCTTCCTATGTCTCAGCCTAGAGCGAAGAGACCGATACTGGAGCTCCAAGCATTAGAGCTGATTGGAATTAACCTACGTAACCGCGACTTCCACCTTGCGTCTTGGATTAACATCAGTAATCTTCGAAGTTTGACCATGCTCAATTGCGATAACATTACCAACTTCCTCAGGGGCCTCAAGCAAACTATTCGAACGCACAACCGACCACTTCTTGACAGGTTCCATCTAAAGCCTCGGCGGTTTCTTTCGGCACAGGAGTCGAGTGCGTAAATGACGCAGTGCAGGGCGTATTAGCCAGCTTCAGTGGACTCAAGGCTATCGTTATCTACTCACACACAGCGTATCCACCGTCACCACAACACATCACAAGTCATGGTCAGACTCTATCGACCCTCACGGGGTATAAAAAAGGACATCGTCCTTACCGGGTCAAGGATCTTGCCACCATGCTAAGCGCTTCCCCGAATTTGGAGCAAATCGCACTAGACTTGCCTGAACGACCAATTGGCACCAATCTCACATGGGACAAGCATTGAAGTCTCGCGATGGACACAACAGACCTTCGCTCTACCATCGTAAGTTCATGCATTCCGAGACGGCTATATTGTGGTCACATTCAGCGCTAATGAGGTGCAGGAAATCATCGCGCGCTGCCCTAAGCTGCACACGCTCCGGATTCTCTCAATGATCTACGACCCAACAGGAACAAGTCGGACCGACCCAATATCTCCAAACACCGTGTTATCAGACGCACAAGAAGCAATCGCCCAGCTAGTCCACCAGCACTTCGCAAATGAGGTTCTACAATTCGTCTTCCGAACAAATCCCAAGTCACGACTGAATGTTCTCGCGTTGTCGCCTCGTGCAAGGACCTGCTGGCGTGGACCACCACCTGGTGACCAGAATCGCCATACGTATCTAGACTACCACTATGTCAAGCTGTTGCGGTGTGAGAATGCAATAATTGAAGTGTATTGTTCTGTTGTTCTGTTCTGCCTGTGTCTATCCCAGAAGGGACCAGAGCACGGTCTGTTTACATGACGTATCTATGATACAGCTGATGTAAGAGGTACTTGATAAGACAAGGAAGCAGCACCAGACCACCGCTACGTGGCACATGTGATCCGCTTCTCCTCATAACCGTGACACAAGCGGACCATGCTTGATCCATTTTCCGATGAGAGCGTGGTTTTTGCGCTGCCGGTGAGCGATGGCTGGTCCGAATTGACCCATATGGATGACGGATTCCTGGAGACTGAATTTTGGAAATTGGTATTCGTGGCACGTACTCGCACAAGATTGAGCGTTGACGGAAGTACTGATCGCGCATGAAAGTCATGGGTGAGTCTCAATACTACCATCTCGTTAAGCTTCGTGGCATCCAATGTTTCGTTGCAGATGAGCTTTCTTTTCTTACATCTGTAACTTCATCCACTTTCCCTATGACTACGGGTCCTCTGTCATCGTGGTGCGATCGTAGGTTTTGCACAATGTGCACAACTAACACAAGTCTTTTTAACACTTTTTAGCAAATTCGACGTCCAAACTCCGTCGCCTTGCTAACAACCTTGGGCACTTGATTGACTCTATCATGCTGAAGCCCGCCGTCATCGGCAATGATATCAAACTGCGAGGTGGGACACTCGTCGTAATGTATCATGCATTGACCAGTGGTGCGGTATATCGTTCACGGCCAAAGGGAATGCTGACTATCTACAAACCCTTATATGCCCGCACTACAGCACATTACTTATCTCCCGCCTCTAACCAATCTAACAACAGGATATTAAGCATCATCGCATTCGGACGAAGCAGTCCAATGGCTCCAGAAACGAGATGAATCATGTTTCCAATCACGAACAACTAGTCCAGCTAGGCCTAATGTTGCTTTTGAAGGAAGACAGCGTCAGTCAAGCGGCAATGAGACTGGGCACATCGAAGGGATGCCAGTCGGATCCTGAGCTGCGCGAGACGAGTCACTGCTCTAATGTATGCGCTCTACTTTTGAGTATATATTTTGGCAGTCTTCACGATCTTTTGGACTGGAAGATTGCATCGTCGTACGTTTTGGGTGTCCTCCTAGCTACTCGTTTATGGACGCGCTGAGTTGGTGTGCCCATGCATGTCCCCGGCAGTCGGAGCGAGAGCCACGCTAGCTTAGCGCTGAATCACTCAATTCCGCCGTCCTCGGATGACGAGCTGCTATCTACAAAGTACCGCACCATACGCAACAATGCTGCATATCCTTCGCCTACAATTGCTGCTTGACATCCGCGTCAAGGTACCATCGATCGACACTTCCTCATTGCGATTTCGTTCTTGAGACGCGCACAAGATGCGTTCATACGTTCGATACCAAGACGTCTGTTACTTCCATACACGCCTGATGTCCCAGAACGAGAGCGCTCGTTCAGCGAGGTCTTTTCTCACAGTGGATCAGGTAAGCTCAAATTCCTGCATAGCACGGCTTCGACTCACAAATACAGTAGACCGTCGACAACTTTCGGATTTCTCACCTTCGCATCCTACGCGTTATCGCGAACGATCTGTCTAAGACACCAAAGCACAAGGCGGTGGATATGGTCAACCGCGATTGTCACCTTGTTTCGACGGGATCTTGCACGTTGTTGTCCATGTGTAAGGTGCGACAGTTATAGTTGCACAACACACCACGTCACGGTCGGGCGCCACGAGACTTTGTGAGGCTTCGAGAATGCGGTCGACAGGGTCCTGCTTCGAAGCGTTCGAATGGTGGTATGCCGTTCTCCTCTCATTTGCTAACACCCACCAGTCATGAGTTCCAGATACTGGCAGCGCTCAGCGGTTGCTCCGAATGACTTCGACCGAGGATAACCCGTCTATCTTCCGCGCGAAACCTCGTCATTTAGTGTCGCATGCTCGTACGAAGGAGCTCGTATTTTCTGAGTTGCAGGGCCCGTGCGGGACCCCACCAAAATGTGATTCCGCATCCAACCTTAGTGACAGCCCTTATAGAACTGATGGTTTGCAACACAACCACATATTCAAATAAGCTATAATTGATGAAGCTATTTAATTGTATGATAATCTTACTAGCGCGCAATTTTCTAGTGTTGAGGCTAGCCATGAAAGTTGTTGTTTCCACCGTTTCTGATGATTCTCCTTACTATCTCAGGCACCTGATCAACCCACCGATTAATTGCTTCAATAGGCAGCGCTTCCCATGAGGCTATCCACTGTTGTTTGCACTCTAATTCTGATCTAGATGGGGTGAATTTCCTTGTTACGTGCTTACGCAGGAGAGGCCAGGCGTGCTCTGCAGCATTCACATCAGGACTGTGACCTGCCCATCCTATCTTTTCTACCTGTTCAACAGTAAGATAGTCATTTGCGATGCAAGACTTATGCGCAGGGGCTCCATCCTCAAGCAGTTTGCACTCTAAACCTTGGTGTTTCATGGCTTGAATCCAAGGAACAACCTTCTTGAGCGCGCCTTCCCGATGCCTATACCTATCAACACCACCTCTACCCCTAATGCCGCGGTGATAATCATGTTTCTTAACATGTTGAAGCTTCCTAGTGCTACGCCTAAGGTTGACGTCACTCTCATTCAAGACCTGGAGGGCTGCTCGGGCAGTAAGTTGAGATGAGTTTGACTGTGCCTTAATAACCAGATTCTCCCACTCTAACGCACGCTCTCCCTCGTCTATTTCCTCCTGCGTCTCGTGATAATAGACGTGGCACGGGCCCTTGTTGTTGTATCGAAAAGCTCCAAAAAATTGCAATGCTGCACCTGGAGCTTTGCGGTCTTTCTTGACGTCCTCATTGTACACCTCGTCATCTCTACACCAAGTTCTAATCAACCCACGCTGGTCTCCTATCCGAGCTGGAGTCTCATCTGTAAAACAGACTATTCTGAAGTTGAATCCGAGGCTATCGTATTCCTTGTATTTGTCAGGGTTGTACTGCAATGCCTATTGATAGCGCTCTCTTCTCTGTTCAGGGGTAAGCGGAGGTTTCCAACCAGGCTTACGCCAACAATAACCAGCCTCGTACATAACGTTTTTGAAAGTTGAGATGCTCATTTCAGGTGCAATAGCGTTGAAATTGCCCTCCTTAATTGCCTGCCAGCTCTCCTGCTCACGGTGGTTGCGATTTGATGTTGTAATGTTGATGATAGCGTCCTTCTGTTCCTGGCTCAGGAGAGCACTCCTTCCCCGCCCTAGGTCATTCTCATAGAGGATATTGTCCCAAAGGCTCAATCCACTCTCTTCTGCTCTCTTTGTTATCCTTTGCACTAGCTGGGAGAGGCCCTGGCGTGACTGTGGCATGAGGTTGGAGAGAGCGCGTGCAGATGCATAGCCATTGCGCGACGCAACAATTGCGCCAACAACAAAAGCACGCTGAACAGCGCTCATTTCCTTGCGCAAAGTCTTTGGAGCTTTCACAACTTTATTATCTTTATATTTGTAAGGTTTTCGCCAATTTAAATTAGGCATTTTGAGTATATGGGTGGTGCTGTAGACTGTTCAGAAGATGAGATGGGTAATGTTGTTGCTCGGTTGCGATGCGCACGGGCCCTGCAACTCAGAAAATACGAGCTCCTTCGTACAACGGAATAGCCAGGCGTAATATGGTCGCAGATAGTGTTGGAAGAAGCTCATTCAGCAAGATGCCTCGTCCAATCGAAGCTGGACAAGAAGACGTTTCCTCCGTGATCCACACACGTCATCGCCTTCGAACAACGCAAGACACGAGGGGTCCAAGGTGGGATTGGCAGAGTATGCCTTCGGCTATCTAGCCACTTGTTGTGCCTTCGTCCTTTTGGTTGCTCTTCTCCGAGCGATACTGAAGGGTGACGGGAGCCCCGACTTCCTCTTCTCTGCTCCGCAGCTGACTTTCATCTCCCAGACCATCACTCCTCCGCGGATCGTTCTTCTTCCAATCGAAGCCAACCAGCTGAAGCCAATCGTATATCACGCCCATCCAAGGCACAAGCTAGATTATCGAGAGACCGGCATACGCGCCTTTGGTCAGCCATCAACGTACTCCCCCCGAACTTGACCGAACGCTTATCTACACACACAAAGCTTGTCACCGGAGGGACTCGTGGATGACGCGATCAAGAAGGGCTGTTTGATAGTCAAACTCAACCTCTTGCATGTTAAAATTCCAACAGAGGCCATATTCACAACGTCAGAGGTTTTCGAAGCCGTGTCTTGCCATTGACTTGCGGTTTCATTTAATCTTTCAACGAGCCGATGCCTTTCCAAGTCATTTCAGAAGCTCATCGAAGACAGAGCCCCCCTCTATAAGAATCATTCTTCCAACTCGCGTTGCTGGACGTCATTGAAGAGCTCCAAAGCTCTAATAACAAAGACGCGGATCACCTCGAACGCCAAATTCACTACGACGGATACGTATCATCACTTGGTCACAGCAAAACCACCCAACTGCTCTTGCGTAGCAGTGCTATCTTCTCAGCCTTGTTAAACTCCGAATTTGTAAGTTGCGACTCAAATCCGCCGCGCCCTTCGTCGTCGAGCGCCCACATTTGGATTACCATCTCGAGGCATCCCACCCACAAGCTATTCGTGCTCCAAAATCACTCACCGTATCGTACAAGATTACCCCACAACAGATCCTACGTCGATAAATCCGTCCGGGCGTGTTACGCCCGCCGGATGTGCGGTTCATTTACTACCCTGGATAGGTTTAGTGCATCCAGGCCACCCACAACTCAGCCATCGCGCACTGGAGGCCTTGAATGCTAACGTCAACGACCATGACTATGCTGCGAGGCTGAAGCTGGTCCCAGTAATCCCTACGCTCTCTGCGCCACTCCACCAATTTGCGCAACCGACCAGTTGTCTCAAGATGCATCCTTCAGAATTGGTATAAGACGAAGTGGCCGCTCGACATCAGTATCATTCCACTCTCGTCAACACCGACATCAACACAACTACTACCTACCTTCGCTTCATCATTTAACTTTCGTCTGCGACAATCTCTTCGCACAATCCACAACATTCGCCATGCATCCCTCGACAACTTTCATCGCCGCAGCTGCTCTCCTCGGCCTCGCAGCAGCGTCTCCCTTGGACCGCCGCTACGAAGAGTGTAAAGCACCTCAGCTCTGGTACGCTTGCTGGGATGACTACCAAGGCTGCTGCTCAACAAACCCTTGCAAAGGACCAGCGATGGGCGTGAAGAGCGGATGTCCCAGTAACGATGACACGACTCCATCTGAAAGCACTCCCGCATCTTCGGAAGCAGTCCCATCGAGTTCCACATCTTCAGCAACCACATCAATTTACATTCCATCCCCTGCTGCATCCGCCATTGCGAAACTAGAGCCCGATACGGCATGGACAGCCAAGTGCAAAGAGGACAACTCGAACTGCAACTGGGCTGCTCGCTTCTTCAGCGTCAAGACCAACAACGAAACATACACGACCTACAACACAACTTCTCAGTTCCACGTGGCAAATGACATCGGATCAGCCGGCGCGCATCGCCATAGCATCGCGGTCTTCTCCGACATTCCGTCCTCCGTCACTAAGTGCAGCGTGCAGTGGTACAAGCCCAAGCAAGGCATCTTCTACGGCACCTGGGGCGACGGCTCCATCAGTATCAGCACGCTCGACATGGGCGGCAAGCCGTTTGCCGAAGCCGTCGGCAGCCAGGACATCAGCTTCAAGAACACCAAGTCCTTCATCGACGCGAAGACTGTTCAAGGTGGCCTCGACCTCGGAAATTGGGGTCGCACCATGGCCCACGCATTCCTGAGTGATGGCCGCACCTTCGCGTGCAAGGGACCTGAAGTCGTCGTGCACTTTGCGCTGGATAGTAAGACTTCTGAGGGCTCAGTTACTGTGGATCAGGTGTCCAAGGCGGGTAGCACTGAGTTTGTACAGCGCGCGGGATGGTTCCTTAAGTACGAGTAGGTAGTGAACGGGTTTTGAAGAGTATTGCGATAGCGTTGAAGATATTTCTTTAGTTTTGTATTTTGTGAATTTTGCATAGCGTAGTAGCCTAATGTAGTGATAGAGTGCAATATATAACTGATGGGATCTTCTTTTAATAAGTAGACTTTGCAGATTTTTACTTAATAAAGACTAACGTATTTTACTACTAAGAGCGCTAACCTACTAAGATCGCTACTATTTTTTATACAAAAAAAACTCTTTCTTTGCACTACTATTGTCAGATACAAGGTACTTTTGGGCATGAAGCCCAGGGCCTATTAGAAGTCAATGCGCTCATGCATGTACCCCTCCTTAGCAATACCACAACCTGAGAACACAGGGTGGTGCGAGACAACACGACAACATCACGATCATCAAATATCATCAAGATCAATACACCATTCAATCTGACAACTATCTTAATAACTACTCAGTCAGTAGAATTCTCTAAAAACTTAATATATTAATTCTATATATATAAGCTTTTATTATCTAGAATTTTAACATCTTAACGTTAGTAGTTCTTAAGATAGTAGTTGTATGTTACGAACAGAGGTCGGGACGTATCGATGGTTCTGGTAAGGACAATCAGCCGCCCGAAGTGGGGTAGTGCAACCATGTCACGTGACTACCATCGTGCTAAGGCTAACTATCTTGCGATAGCAGACTATTAAGCGATAGCACGCAGGTATATAGATACCCGCGATGAGCTCTTACAGCTCATCGTGTTCAACTTAATACACCGATCTCGATACAGCCTTCCTAGCAATAGGACATCTACTTCTACATCCACAATGATATTAAGAAAGCTAACAAAACGATGCTTATGATATCCTACATGCGCAATAGAGCCTAAGAATAGGTTACACCCAGACTCTGACGCTACTATAACAACAATATTACTAACGCTAACAATACTAAACTCTTCAAAGACTATACAGAGTTTAAGGAACAGCTCTGCAAGGACTTTAGTATTGCTAAAGATCTAGCCGTTGCTAAAGGCAAGATACAGCGCTTGAAACAGACCTAGTCCGTTAGCGATTACGCTATTCTGTTTTAGCAGTATGCTATTCAGACGGAATAGAACGACGTTGCGCTTAAACAATTCTTTAAGCAAGGACTAAAAGACAATGTCAGAATTAACCTGATAAGGACTAGAGCTATAATCACTAGCCTCAAAAGCCTAATCAAGGAGACTATCCGTATCAACAGCGAGTTGTACAAACTACGACTAGAGAACTAAGCCTTTAGTGGCAAAGTAGTCTAGTCTTGCTAGGCGTACAAACCCAACAATAGACGACTACGCAATATGTACCCTAGGACCCGCGGATACTACGAGAATAACGGGCCTGAGAAAATACATGTCAACAATATCGATGGGAACAAACTACGTAACAGCTCTTCCGCTAAACAGCATAGTAAGGGAAAGCCTAACAATAGCAAGGAGACACGATCCTGTTACAACTGCGGCAAGCCCGGACACCTATCTAGGAACTGCTGGCAGCTAAAGAAGGATACGGTCACCTGATAGGTCAACTTGATCGAACACGACGGACCTAACGATTACGAAGAATAGGAAGTTGTTGGACCTACGGACTATAAAGGAGTGAGACACTACTCACCCGCTACAGAGAGCGAGGATGAGGACGACCCCTTCTACAAACTCGACCTTAACAAAGAAGTCGAACAAAACCCACACTAAACGGTTAACCTCGAAGATATAGGCATCTTCACCCAACGGGAGGAAGGCTCCACGCTACATCCCGGAAAACGAGTAGACGTATAGGCCTACTAGAAAGGCAACACCTCACCAATGTACTACAGGGACAACACAGACGAAGTGTTTAATACCCCGCCTAACAGCCCGACACTAAGACGCGAAGACGCAGTTGTGGGTCAGAAAACAAGAGCGTCACCTCCTAAAGGAAAGGGGAAGAAACAGGGCAAGAAGGCCCCTAAGCCTTACCGACAGAATCCCTTAGTGGATCAAGATACCGTACGCAACGCCACTAAGGCACGGGCTACGATAACCACCCTAGACTATGAAGACTAGATAGAGCAAGCGGAAGCAAAGTATGCATATCTGTTCGCAGGTGCCAAGCCAGTGAGGGCTTAGCTCCACTCAGGTTGGACTAGCGTCATTCTGCTCTTCCCTTTGAGCCTCGTAGCCCCACAATCTATCACTCAGTTCGCCCACTTTCCCTCTCAGATCATCAGGTTATGACGCCCGTTTCAAGCCATTAAGCGCTACCTTTATTGCAAGATCGCAATTCAATTGTAGCCTTATTTGCAGCGTATTCTGCAGGGCGCAACTCACAATTTTACTCTATTTTTTCGGACGTTAGTGGGACACGCTGGTGGCCCCCACTTTTTACCCGACCCTCCCCAAATTGACTGTTAATTGTCCTATCATGGGCATCTACGACGGCGCGGCCTTTGTGCCAAAGCTTGATGTTACAGGCAGTAACTTCTATCAGTGGAACTCCTCTATGAAGGTGTATGCCACAATTCATGACGCCACTGAGGTACTAGATGGCACCAAAACTATCCCAGAATTGCCCTCGTACGCAGGCCTGATTCCTGAACCTGCTCCGCTCGATATATCTGATATGGACCCTGGCATCACAGAGCACGTTGATACACTAGCCAAACGCAAGGACTTTGACGACAGCCGCCGCTCTATAAACGCAAACATTGAGAAGGCAGCAGAAAAGCAGGTTGAGCGCATCAAGTACTGGAAAAAGCTTGATGGAGTCCTCCAGATGACTCTCATCCAGACCCTACCGCGCAATGTCTTTGAAGCAGTTCAAGGCCTTGGCTCAGCCGCTGCTATGTACGCTGAGATTGTACGCCGGTACCAGGACGAAGGCCTCAATGAGGCCTGCAGCGCATGGAGCAATTTCTTCAAGCTCCGCTGCAGCACCTGCCCAACAACCCAGAACTTCACTAACAAGTTTCGGGCAGCCCTCAACAAGCTCAAGGACCTCAAGCTGATCCTCCCAAAGCAGGGCATTGTATACCAGTTCATCCTTGCTATAGAGGACACCTATCCTGACGAAGCACGAGATATCCGCCGCGATCTCCGCCAGAACAAAGAAGTCACCCTTGATCTCCTCATCCATGAGCTCAATGACGAAGCTCGCCGCAATGACCCTGTTAAGGCAGCTGCCTTTGCCGCCAAGAACAACACTGGTGATAACCAGCGTGGTGGCAGCCGTGGCCGAGGCCGCGGCAGAGGTGGCCGTGGCGGACGAGGAGGCAATTGCGGTGGCAGCTCCAATGGAGCCGACTCCAACACTACAACTCCACCTGCTGAAGCACAATCAGGAGGACGCCCAGGCATCTCTATGTGCCCACACTGCAGCCGTGAGCACTACGGTGCCGGCGATCGCTGCTGGGTGAAGTTTCCACACCTCAAAGTCGAGCACGAGACTCGCAAGGCTGCTCAGGCCCAAGCCGCTGCCAGCCAGGCAGCCGCTGCTCCATCAGTCACTCAGACTGCGCCAGCGCCAGCGCAGCAATCCTTTGGCTATTACAACACATACTCATTTGCCACTGTCTATGACAGCAACGTTGCTGAGGTCTCAGAGCAGGCCATGCAGGTGGCGCACCGAGCAGAGTACAAGGACCGCACCATCATTGACACAGGTGCCACAGATCACATCTGCAATGACCTCTCCAAATTTATCGAATGGAAAAAGGCGCCTACACGCTCAGGTATCAAAACTGGAGCTGGCGTCGTTGCCGTGCTAGGCACTGGCTCAATCACTATGAATCTCCTCTGTGTGGATGGTACAATCAATCACGTTACCTTCAGCAACGTGTTGTATGCGCCAGACATGTTTGTATCCATCATCTCACACTCACAGATCCGCAACAAGGGCCTGTACTATCACGGCTGGGAGGAGAAGCTCCTCCGCCACAGTGATGGCCTTGAGCTGGCTTACACGCCAGAGATCGACGGTATCCCCAACGTGCTTCAGGCCTCTAATGAGCTTGAGGCAGCGCAGGCCTTCGCTTTTGTGTCCGCCAATTCACCGCGCCCAAACTCAGCTATCCAGCCTACGCGTAAGATCACGCTGTGCGACCTCCATGAGACGTTTGGCCATGCCAATGTGGAGTCGCTTAAGAAGCTGGTAGCAACCACAACAGGCCTTGAAATCTCATCCCGTGACAACTTCTCATGTGAAGTTTGCCTGCTTGGCAACTCCTAGAAGCAGATCTCACGCGTCCCACCCAACCGAGCAACCCACGCCTTTCAGCGCGTGCACGTTGATATTGTTGGCCCCATGGCCAACTCTGGCAACAGGAAGGAACGCTATTGGATCATCTACACAGACGACTACACTCGATTCCGTTGGATTGATACAGTAGAGTCCAAGTCTGACTGTACAACGTCACTTCTGCGCTTTCTGCGCATGATCAAGACTCAGCATAAAGTCAACGTTGCAATTGTCCACCTAGACAATGACAACGTCCTTATCAACCACAAGACTAAAGCAGAGCTGTCCTCTGCAGGCACAGTCTTTGAGCCATCTACGCCATATACAGCTCACCAGAACGGTGTTGCAGAGTCAAGCAATCGAATCTACGAGGCGCGCGTCCGACTCATGCAGATCGGCGCGCCTCACGTCCCTAAGAACCTGTGGCCGTTTACGGCCCGCTACGCTGCTGAGCTTATCAATCACTATCCCACCACTGCAGTGCCAGGTGGAAAGACTCCTCGACAGTTGTTGATGGAGTACATGGGCACCCCTAATCCAGTCCCTAATCTACACTCTATACGCAAGTATGGCGAGCTTGGCTTTGTCCATATCCCTGAGCAACGCCGCGTACAAGGTGACAAGTTCTCTGCGCGCGCATTCAAGGCCTATTTTGTCGGCCGCGAGGGCTCCCGGATCTATCTTATGTGGGATCCAGCCTCTAACAAAGTCATCCAAACGAGCAGCGTTAAGTTTGCAAACGCTCCGCTGCACCCTATCATTTCCCAGGACAACGCTGACATGAATACTCCGCCGTCCTCCCCGTCCTTGTCTCCTCCACCAACTTTGACTACAACAACTTCACAGCCGTCTCTGCCTCCCTCTTCTCTGTCAGAGACTCAACTAGAGCTCAACTCCCAAGTCCTACAATCTAGGGGTGAGGATGAGGACACACTGCTTCAACAATTGGATGAGATCCAGCTGCCTGAGCTTGGCCAAGGCCACCACTTTGAGGGCTTCCCTGTGGACCCACGTGAAGCTCCGCGCCACCTCGATATCTCCGCCACCCTTGACAAGCGCCTCATCGTTGATACGAAGCGCGCTCGTCGTCCTACTGTAAAAGCTGCAGCGGTGGCATTCCTATACAACCTCACTCCAAAGGTGCTGGCTCGTTGTTTTGCTTCAGCAATTGCTGAAGCTCCATCTATCTACAACAGCACTAGCGCCGATCTCCCACCCGAGCCTACATCACACAAACAAGCCATGCAGCATGTGTTTGCAACTGGCTGGATGACAGCAGAGGGCGAGGAGTACAAGGCTCATGAGGACAACGGCACGTGGTCGCTGTCAGTCTCTCGGCCTGAGGGCACGTTTGCCCTGCCCACCAAGTGGGTGTACAAGTACAAATTTGATGAGACTGGCAAGCTCATCCGCCTCAAAGCACGCCTTGTTGTCTGTGGCAACCGCCAAAACTCTGAGATCTGGCGCGAAACGTATGCAGCAGTCGCACGCTCTACTACACTCAAAGTCATCCTCGCCCTTGTAGCCGTTCTCAATCTAGAGTGCAATGCAGGTGACGTAGTCACCGCCTTCCTCAATGGACGCCTTGACGACAACGAGCACATCTGGATCCGCCTCCCAGATGGTCGCATTGTCAAAGTCAACAAGGCTCTCTACGGCCTACGTCGTTCACCTCGACTCTGGTACCAAGAGCTAGCTCGCTATCTAGCATTAATTGGATACCACCCAATTGAGGCTGATCCATGCGTCTTTGTCAACTCGGACGGCCTCATTATCCTAGCCTACGTTGACGACCTCATCTTCATCACACGTACGCGCGAGGAGATGGCCGCGCTCAAGGAGCAGGTCTTCTCCAAGTTCAAGTGTCATGACCTTGGACCAATCTCTCACTACCTGGGTATCAAAATCTGTCGCGATCGACGACAGGGTACTATGGAGCTTTCCATGGAAGCCTACATTAACAAACTTGGCGCGGATTTCAAGCGTACCAATGCTCCCCGCCGCTTCCACCCACTCGATCCTAAGGCTCTTAAGCTGCCTCTCCGTGCAAAGGATGATGTAGCTCCAGCCCAGCTCACAACGCGTTACCAATCATTAATTGGCAAGCTTTTGTATCCAGCGTCTCAGCTGCGGACAGATATTGCCTTTGCTGTTGGCTGGCTTGCCCGCGCAATGAGCAATCCAACAGAGCTCCACTACCAACGTGTACTCAAAGGCCACAAGCTTTGGCCTGCACGCCTATAGCGACGCCTCATTTGCAGATGGGGAGGATCGCAAATCCACTTCTGGCTACCTCTTTAAGTTTGCTGGTGGCACAATATGTCACAGATCAAGCAAGCAGAAGCTTGTTACAACCTCTACAACTGAAGCAGAGTATGTTGGCCTTACCTATGCTGCCAAAGAAGCCACCTGGCTTGCTCGCCTGCTGAAGCAGGTTGGATACCATGGCAACGACGTTCGTCCTATCAAGCTCTATGGCGACAACCAGCCCTCTATCCAGCTTGTAGCAAGTGAGGGCCACCATGAGCGCACCAAACATGTTGATATTTACTACCACTACATCAAGGATCAGGTCAAAGATGGGTGCCTAGTGCTTGAGCACGTGGGCACTAAGAATATGGCCGCAGATGGTCTCACAAAGCCGCTGGATGAGGTTAATCACCAGCGCTTTCTCCGACAGGTTGGCCTGCGTAGGCCTTACCTAACCACAGCTACAGGCTGAATTAGGGGGTGCTATTTTGGAGGGTGCTACTCCGAGGGTGCTTACCCTATCATGTATCATAGCCTCTCTCCTTTTCAGTCACTAAGGCTCATCATTCATCGCAGAGGGGGTGTGTTCGCAGGTGCCAAGCCAGTGAGGGCTTAGCTCCACTCAGGTTGGACTAGCGTCATTCTGCTCTTCCCTTTGAGCCTCGTAGCCCCACAATCTATCACTCAGTTCGCCCACTTTCCCTCTCAGATCATCAATATCAACAAAAACAGTACTACAACGAAGCCAAGAACCGCAACACAGCCGACACACGCAATTACGCGCAAGACGCGAGGAACCTAGACCACGCCTACCTACATTAGACTGCCTGCCCTTAGGATAGCTGCCTAATCCACTACGGAGACAAGAGTGCTGTAGGATAGTTCCCGCAACGAACACACTAGTGTCGCTAGATAGCTTACGACTACCTAAAATATTCCTGCAAGGAGCATCTATAGGACAAACGCCTTACTAACGTATTCTCTAGAATAAGGGAAAAAGAACTGCTTAGCCGAAACTGCCTCGTCGACAACCGATGCAGCAACGACAACTAGTGTCAGCCTGGCACCTCGGTTCACATGGTACACTGTGGACTGCATCTCCACGTGACTCTTAGTCACTGGCTTACTCATCATGTTGTGTATATAATCGCTCTATGTAGCTCTCTCAATACAACAACCTTCTTCTCACTTTTGCCCTGTCTCCTACATCCGACAACTAGCACACCTGTATACGCGCAGGGTGCACACGACACTAAGAGGAAAAACAAGTTAATAGATTTCCTCCTTAGTCTTTTTAAGAAGTACCGAATGTAACGACATTAACTCCGCACCCCTTAACAAACTCTAAGTAGTTGTTGAAGGACGACTAATGAAGGCATTAATAGACTTAGGATCCTTAATAAATCTCATTTCCCTAGAAGCAGTGAAACGAGCTATTCTCGTATTCGTGACACTAATCCTCAAAGAAAAGGCTTGATACAATGAAAGACACCCGAGCGAGACATGGTCGTAGTATTCTTTCCATACATGATCTCTCTCGGCCACTGCATGACCATCTTTGTACAATGCAGGGTATGGCTATAGCTGAACACATCTTCGTCTATCTGCCTATGCTCGATGACGGCCATGTGTAGTCTGCGGAACTGGTACAGACAGTGGAGAATGTGATAGTCGTGACATTGGTACAAAGTATCGTGATTGCCTGTGCGAGCCATTTCAAGCGGTACAAGCTCAGTGTAGTTTGCGTCCAGATACCAGTCGAAGTTCACTTCTGTCAGGAACTCCTCCATGATGTCTTTGTGAAAGCACGCGGTTGGATGCCAGCTGGTAAATTGATGGGTCAGCTATGGGTCGCTCTGGTAGTGTAAGTGACTTTTGCTCACCAAGATGCCATGATATCGTAATGACAGCCATTAACTTGAGCTTCTTGAGAGGCCATGATGAAGAATGATACGGGAGCCAAACAAACGACAGAGATGCAAAGTTGTTGGAAACTCGGACCAGAGCTGAGATCAACAGGCCTTGGCCGAAAATTGACAAATTCAGCCCTTTGCCTCCCAGCCTGATCAGCTGTAGGTAGGAGATGGGGCCTCGCAGATGTTAATTTCATAGCCTGTGTATGCGCAGCAACCGCTGCTCCATAATGCATGTGCATGGTGCCAAGGTCGCTGAATCTTACATAAAGACTTTGCTAGAGTGTGCTCCATAGTTGCATGCCCCACAACCAAAATTCAGCTATCCTAATTAGGTAAAAGCTCGTGTTATAGAGACTCCACTTCGAGCCTTTCAAGGTTGGCTCAAAATTTGAGGCGGAGAGAAACATCAGCACAGTTCCTATTGGATGCACAACCCCACGTCAACTTTACCACACAAGTCTTTACGATGGGAACAAGCATAGCCGGCCAGATGTCTGTAAAGTTTGATGGCTGGCGTACAAGCACCAGGTGTTGCAATAATTCGTGTCCCATTAGCTAAGCAAGCCCCACCAAAACATGAGATAGCCATCCACCTCTATACTTCCACATAAATGCAAAACACCACAATATTGCTCGAATTTCTTTATGGATGATGCAAACGGAAGGCCTTGCACTCCTGTACAGGACGAAATCCTCACCGTCCCTGATACCGAAGAGCGCGCCCACTACTTCTGGCATTACGACCACCGACGCAATGACGAGACTCTGCAGGAGATAGCCGACGCCCACGGTATCTCTAGACGTACGGGACAACGCTAGAGGGAGGAGCGAGAGCAATTTGACAATGGGAGGCGTACAAGGAAGCAGAAGGCAGAGGAGAAGGGCACAAAGCTAGGCCGACCATGGAGAGTTCCTGCAGAAAGGATTAAAGCTCTGCTAAACGATAGAGAAAACAGCGTTCGAGACGCTCCAATTCTTGTTCAACAACGAGAGAATAGCATCCCTCTATGCCCTCGGGCCCTCCGCTATAACCTTAGCAATCGTGAGGACGCCCACCTGTACGTTGCAGCTTACTCGGACGAGATTTCTGAAGCCAACAAACGTCACCGCGTAAGCTACAGCAACACCTATAAGGACAGGCCTATAAGAGGCTTCTGGGATACTGTTTACTTTACAGATGAAGCTCATTTCAACCCTACAGAGAGCTTCCAGCAGCCGCGTATACTGCGGCGTAAGGGAGAGCGTCTTAAACAAGGGAATATTCGTACTCAAAAGAAGCGCAAAAGCTCTCCTCTTACTCTCCACATGTACGCCTCTGTAAACTGGAAATTTAAGAGTCCTCTAGGCTTCTATAACAATGAGAAGGATATGCTTAAGCCTCCAAAACAGCCCCGTCGGCCCGTCCAAAGCAAATACGAGACGCTTGAACAACACCAGAAACGGGTCAAAGAATAGGAGGCAACGCTGCCTCCACCTCTCGAAGTTCAGTCTTCTAGCCACCATATGACGCAGGAGTACTACGCGTTAAACGTCCTTCCACAGTACATTAAATATATCCATGAAGCTCGGCTTCAAGAGCCACAATCCTGGCTTCTACAGGAGGATAACGACCCATCACACGGCACACGAAGTATTGACAACGTAGCAGAAAGCCTCCGGCAAGCTAACTGGATTGCTGCTATACTTCACCCAGCACAGAGTCCTGATTTGAATCCTATCGAAGGCATATGGCTTGTGCTCAAACAGCGTGCAAAACGTCGTCTCCAGTACCCCGAGAGTGGCCAAAGGTGGGATGGCACAAAGAGGCAATTAAAGCAGATACTTCAGGACGTTTGGGCTTCAATAACGATGGATGAGATCAGAGATCGCATTGTTCAGATGCCAGAAAGGTGTACTCAGCTCTCTCAGAACGGCGGAGAGAAACTCCGCTCTGAAAAGTGGTAAAACAGCAGCTGCAACACCACAATATAGCCCAAAATAGAGCTCTGTGCAGCAATTTACTGCCTCATAAGCACGTTGTCAATTTTGAGCCAAAATGATCGTAATTCTGACTTTGTATAGTAATTTGTATGGGGGTGGTGAAGTTGAGCCATTTTGATGGGGCTCGCTTAGCTAATGGGACACGAATTATTGCAACACCTGGTGCAAGCTTGTGTCCGGCTCAGTCATGTCCCGGCCTTTACTCAAAGAAGCTACGATCCGCGGCGCTACCTGGCCGATCCGTAGCCGGACAAGGGTTGCAACTTAGTTCAGTGGCAAGGATTGTGATCTTCCACTTTCGATAAGGACTCCAAGCCCATAATTGATAAAGATTACATCACGCCATTAAGCTTCTCGACATCTGCATAGTATAAAGAATCTCGTATTTCTTGAACACCAGTGCTAGGCTGGAAATTACAAACCTTCACTAGGGCTACGAAAAACACTATGAATCGTCTGATTCGGTTGGGTACTCGTAGAGATGTTGTGGTTTTAGCTTCCCGATGTGGAGACCCAATTTACCAACCTAAACACCACCTGCAAGGCTGCAGGATAGGTGGTTTGGAGCTGAACGGTGAGGAATTACGAGCTTCTTTAGAGTGCAGTCATGATGAGATACTCGGGACTAATAGTTCAATCCAGCCATTTTCGAGAAGATCGCTGCGTGCCTCGGTGCACAGTCAGCCTTGAAGCGTGGTCTATCGCGTTAAGGGATCATTCGAGGGCCTCCTTCACCTTGAGGAGCTTGACGGCAAGCACGATTTTTGTGTTGTCGAGCTCTCGGATGTTCATCTGATCCAGCTTTACTTGCAGATAAAAATACTCGTCGTCTAAGAAGATGGAAAGCAAGTACACATTGTAAGTGACAACTCCCAAAAGAAAACTTGGAAGCTATGAAACTAACAGACTATCATCCAAGCCTTGAAGATGAAGGCCGTGAAGATGAAGATATAATGTTACGAGCAGGCCAATATCCAAATTCATGGTGCTCTTGCACATCCTGGTGGCGAACGAAGAGTGCTCCGAGTACGAAACGAGTCCATCGGTACATGGGCATTCTAAGGAGCCTACTCGTTTACTCACTCGCCTTTTGGGGTTTCCTTAGCATCATCCAAAAGTTGGCTGTCGTATATCGGAATCACTTGGGCGCATTTTCTTCACAGAATCATCGACTCCATGGCTGTGACTGTGGAGAGACAGTCGCAGAGGCGATGGCTTTGGGCTGCAAGTTTGATGCGTTATCAATGACCTGGCTACCTAAGCACTGCAGAGACGACGAGCTCACAGCATAATTCGACACGATCGGAAAAGGCAAGACCTCCCTATCAAGACACCCTCCAAGTTTATACTAATCGAACCATCCAGGGCCCAAATGGCACTTGGATCTACTACGGCGATACCAAACACACCATCTAAATCGATGTTCCTGAAGTCGCCGCCATGGGAGACGACCCCTCCAAGCGCACGCACATGGACAAAGACTGGCACCAAACACACTGCTTATACTACTGGCTGAAGCTGCATCGTACAAAGTTAACGGGCAAGATCATCAAGCCGAGATCGGACACGGAGGCTCATATCAGGCATTGCGGCATGGTGTTTCGCGAGCCAGGATATGGCACTATTTCTGGCGTTGCATTGAATACCAATGAAGCTGTGGAGGAGTGATATGAGTGGGATGTTTGAGTATCATACATCGTTTAAGCTGAATATAGTCGATGTGCTGGACCCTAGGTAATGGGCATTTGCCCGTGGATAGAGATAATCAGTCGTGAAGGTGACATGTACTTCCCTAGCATAGATTGTCTACAAGCAATCAAAATAAGCTCAATACCGACGATTAATAATCCCTATATACGATACTGGCCCCGCTTCTGCATCTCAGGTCGTAAATACCTAGATAGGTATGCTGTCGCGGTGTAGAAACAGCGCATATGCAGGAAGATTTGAAGGATTGAACTGAGGTTGTATTGTGTGAAGCTACGAACTGTATATATGGGTGGGGGCTGTAAACAGCGCTAGTGCAGGAAAGGCAGCATCGTCTCACCAGAGGTGAGGTGCCACTGCACGTGAGGCAGGAGATGCCCTCAACCGTGACATATGCAGCCCGAACTGCGCCTGTTTCTAAACCTTGTATACCTAGTCTCATACTGTTTGCGTATTGTTAACATATTCTAGTAAACGTCACGCTCGAGTTTTTATTTAGCCGGCTGTATATCAACTCTCCACTTGTCTGCGTTTTCACGGCATAGTACCGCAAAACACGCTAACCCTTTACTCGTAGACTGTTCTGGAAGAACGCCTGTGGACCTTTTTGATTAATTAGAATGTGTAACTGCCGCATGGGAGCTAGGAGATTGAAGGGTTTTTATCTGTATGCAACTCGGTAGCGTAGTCTATACATATCTCAGTTGATATGACTGAAACCAACGGACCATCTCGGTGCTTTTGCGCAATGTGGCTAGACTTAGTAGCTTCTACCTATCACTTCACAAACATGAGTTTGGGTAGAGCTGACCTTTGCGCACGGAAGAGCAATATACCCTGTCCTCGACATCATTGACTATCACATCCAGTCTTGTCGAGCGGCATGAGTGGGCCTTGGTGGACCTTGATGCACTACCATACACGTTAGTCCCGGTCACTTCGCACTCATGGTTAGCGTAATGTAATTAGATAGGGCTACTACGGAGAAATTTCTCGTTGTAAATCATCTGGAAGTTTTGAGCTGCTAGCTTGCGCAATGATGATTTGGGGCGCAGTATGCAAGGTAAGCGGATGAACATATGTATAGTTTAGTTCGATGTTCTGGCCACTAACTTCTAAAGGTGGCAGTAGACTACTTATGCGGTGAAGACATCAACAAGCCATAAGAAATCAAGTAATTAGAGGGTCCGTCTTGCGTCCAACCTTCATCCGCTCTCACTCCAGGAATTCCATGTCAAAATGGACAGCATGGTGAAATTGCTGTTCAACACCAGGTCAGAAGATGAAACTACAAGGGGTGAGTATCTCACCTTACGCATCACATCTTCCACATCTCCCAACTTGCACGGCGGACCTAGCGACGTAAAAGATATCTTGCATGCCAGCTGCAACGAAATTGGCGGTTACAGAACTCTCCTCCAGATCAATGGAAAGGACAATTCCCTCATCTGGGCTCAGGAAGTGTTTGAGTCAACATCTTGGACTTTCGAACAAGCTCATACGCATATTGAGCGTCACTTGCGTCAGCAGGAAGCTGGAGCCACCATAGTTTTGTTCATTTGCGATGACCCGGCGGATGAAAAGATCGCTGGATACAAGACGTTCATGGTCTCAGTGTTGAGTCTCAAAGCCTGAGCGGCAAAGTCATTCGCTATATTCTACCAAGACCGCCAGGCCCTCGAAGACGATATGTTTGGAGGCATTGGCCGTCACTCGGGAGTCCAGAGAGGCTACATCCAAAGAAATATCGCTTTCGTCATCGCCGCACTGTTCCTGGTCGTGTTGGGCGCCATACTCACGGCATTACCGTATCTTGGTTGACCGACTCATAAGCTTGACATCCAGTTATCATGGGAGTTTCTCAAGGACAGCAAGGGGCCTCAGAAACAACTACGGTTCATTTGGCCGCATCCCAACTTCACTACATGTAGTGCCAAGAATGACCGCAGCGTCAACGACTTTTACCTTTGTCTTGACAACCAGACTATGATACCCAGCGAGTACGTCGACGAATACGAGCTGCAGTACCAAGCATGGTACGCAAAGCACTACCCCTGGTTTGCAGATATTGGAGCGTCCAAGGCGTACCTCAATGAGTTGTATTGGCGAGACACGAAGAACTTTCCGTTGGCTATCGATCATGAATTTCATGTTGCGCACTGCGTACTTACCATGAAACGCTATTGGAAGGCGAGAGAATCGAATCATCATGTTTGCCCAAGGGACATCAATCACAACCACATCAGCCATTGCTTCGGTGTTCTCGAGAGTTTTGCGTTTAGTGTAGGTCCAGCTTTTGAACCGCAGAACGTTGAGCTTGCTTGACATACTCTTGCTAATACAATCATTGATGTAGGGTTTCGAGACGGCACATCGCATGGATCCACAAGTCAATGGAACGTCTTTGATGTGGATCGTGAATGCATGCTTTTAGCTTGAGTATCAAAGCATCGGATTGAATAAATCGGCTAGTGAAAGTATTGTTCATCAATTCGCACCATATAAGATCTGAAGAGGGTTGGTGGCGCGCAAGGTGTCAACAAAATGGCTTCGCTTCGCTACCAGGTCAGAAGAAAGACCTGCTGCTCACTTGGCGTCGAGTCGAGCAGCAGGATGATTCCACACATCATTCCTGTCATACTCTGGAAGTTCTTCAAACTCACAATCCAAGATACTTCTGGACAGAATCACCACTTCTTTCTTGGCTTGCTCCTCCGAGATGCGAATGCCACTCTTATTCTGTTCCCAAGTGATAGCTTTGATCTGCGAACCGCTGCCGCCGTCGCTTGACTTCACATCAAGGACGTAGAGCTCCTGGTCTGTCCAGCTTCGAGCAAAGCAGATGGAGATGTTGCTGCTCGAAGTTTGCTCCGTGACCGTGATGTTCCATTTATCATCCATGTCGCGAGATTCGAACCCGGCTTTGAGCTTCTTGAAGTCGGCGTCGCTGATTCTTTGATGCCACTGCGCTGTAGCAGGCTCCTCCATGGGTTTTGCTTGATCTGGCATTGCTATACACGTGAGCATGAGAACGGTCTCGTGGTGTTGTTGAGTGCGCAAATACCTGAGTGTTGGAAAAGCGAGTTTTCGGCGGGAATGATCGAGACCAGAGGAATGGATCGTGTTCTTTGAATACTGTCTCCGTCTCTTGCCTTGGAGCGGCAACCGAATTTCCTTATGCAGGATTCGTTCGTGTTCCTAATTATGACGTATTGGCTTTTCTGGTGCGTTCCGCCCGAGATGAGCTGAAGGAGGTATGGGTGGTGATGATTGGCTCCAATGCTTGTAGCAAGTGTGCGCTTACTGTGTTTCTAGGGGCGAAACCTGCAGTCGTACTTCGTTGGCGTTGTTGAAGCGCAGGCTTGATAGGTTGTCAATCTCGGCGGGGGCTGATGTGGCGCAAACGACCCTGCATAAGGTCACGCATACACGGAACTAGTAAGTGCCGCAGCAGTACTATGGACTATCATCAATGCTGAGCGTGGAAATCCGAGACCGGAAAACAAAAACCCGCTAGTTTTTGGTTTCATGTTACGAGTAGCTATTTTTGTGTAAGTCTGCCTGGAGTACCGCGTACTCGCATGTTGATGCCTTTTCCGCAGGGCATTACCCAGATCATGCGGTGTAATCATGGAAAACTTTGAGCCCGAACTTGAGTGAGCCTTGAGATGGACGCTGCAAATCATAGTTTACCGCAGAAAGGTATCACTGTATCGAAACCCCTTGCAACTGAGATATGCATGGGAATGTTAAGGTAGTGAACCGGACTTGGACCACGATATCTGGAAGCTGAGTACAGTGCGTGGA
Organism: Ophiobolus disseminans; assembly: GCA_010093685.1. Taxonomy (NCBI): domain Eukaryota; kingdom Fungi; phylum Ascomycota; class Dothideomycetes; order Pleosporales; family Phaeosphaeriaceae; genus Ophiobolus; species Ophiobolus disseminans. The sequence goes on from MU006251.1 coordinate 226,322, forward strand.
TTAACAGGGCAGATCATCTATGATCGCGTGGTTTCTTGTTGAAACATACCTAGATCAGTGTATCGGGTTGTACGCAGCTCGGGTCCATCGACACACTCAGATGACCTTACAGGTGTCACTCCCGCGGCCATCTTTTCAGCAGCGAGGCTGTGGGTGGGCGGTGCTAAAAGCCGAAGTGAAGTATAAGAGCATTCGGCCTCTCTCTCCAACCACCATCATCACAACGATCCTCACTTCCTCAATACTCCACTGCACTCAAAACTCCTTCCCCAGTCTGATTCCATCACAGGCCGAATCACCCCACAGACACAGTTCAAGATGCGCAGCTCCGCCTTCGTCGTAGTTTTTGGTGTGTTGGCATCGCTCACGAACGCCGCTACATACTACCGAGGCGACACGCGCGGCCCCAAGGCGCTCAAAGCAGCCGAGGGTTTCAAGGCCAGGGGCTTTACCAACCCAGAGGGCACCTTGTTCGAGCATGTGGAAGGAACATTGAAGCATCCCATGCGGGACCCATTCATCTCCACGACGAGCGACGAAAGCTACGCCAAGGAGCACAATGGAAAGGGTTATGTATACAGCATTGAGTGAGAAGTCCAAGTTGCGGAATTGGATATGAGACAATCGCTGACCTCACCTACACTGCCAGTTCCAGCGAAATCACCGACAAGATCCATGACGTGGCCAAGGAGTACGAGAAGGCAGGCAAGAAGTACGGACATGCCAAGGAGAAAGAATTCGCCGTCGAGCATCACATCCCGTTCAAGGCTATCAAAAAGGCTCAGAAATACAATGAGACGGAAAAGAAGTGGAAGGACGTCAAGATGCCAGCCAAGCGCGACATCGAGATGCTCTTTTCGGCATGATTTGCCAGGTAGTATGGAGGAGGACTTATTGTCACGGGATTTGAGATGAGAGGAAACGAGGGAATTGGTATGCTTGGAAGGTAGGCCTAGGTACTTTGGACTACACTGTCAAGTATGACCAAGGCAGAAAGGGGACGCGAGATTTCGTACACTGTTGTGGCATCGTCTACAGCCGCTCTTTTCCCACCAGATCTCTCGCACATTCATAGACTAAAACACAAACTTTTCTCGAGAAACAAAACGCGCGTGTACTGCTGAAAATTTGTTCCGCTATGAGTGTAACGGGCTGAGCCCCGAGTCTCTCTCCATATGAACACCCTCAACTATGCCCCCGGGGGCCATAGTTGAGCGATCCTAATTGGCTGCAGCGCTAGCGCGGGGGCATAGTTGAGGGGGCATAGTTGCGCAAAACCCTCCACCTCTGCACAGGCTACCTACGCGCCTCTACTATTGCTGCAACCTCGCGCTGCGCCTCCTCTACCTTTTCTACCTCTCTCTACAATGCAGGGAGAAAGCGCATTTGCCTACATGGCTCTATACAGTGTGCTTGTATGCCGCAAGCATGGCTGCGCTATCTACGGGCTGGATGAACACCTGAAGCGGCACCACCACATGTCTGCAGCTGAACGGCGAGCGCTACTTGCTGCATACAAGGACTGCAACGTGCTGCCGCCAGCAGAGGTCACTCAGCCTATGCCTTGTAGCGCTCTAATTGACGAGCTTGGGCCAGCGCAGGACGCGTTCCTCTGCAGCAGCAGCAGCAGCGGCGGCGGCGGCGGCAGTGCAGCCTGCGGCTTTATTAGCACAAGTCGCGCAAAGATGCAGCAGCACGTTAACCAGCAGCACCACACCAAGCTAACGCGCTGGTCCTCTCCTACGGCTACCTTATATAGAGATCACGCAGCACAGCTCTGGTGGCCAGTCAAGGTGCAGACCTTCTTCCGCAAGCGCCGCTATATCCGCTACTTCATTGTGCAGGAGGAAGAGCAAGAGGAGCAGCAGCAGGGCGAGCAGCAGGGCGAGCAGCAGGGCAGGGAGCAGGGCGGGCAGCATAAATCAGAGCGGCAGGGCGGCTACCAACAGAGGCTTGCTCTCCTCTCTTCTACCCTAGGTGCCCTCAAGCGCGAGGACAGCGAGGCAATTGATTGCATGGCCGCAGAGGCTTCAGCCAAGGACCGTACTAGCTGGTTCAAGCGGACGCAATAGGATGAGCACCTGCAGGCCTACCCAGACTGGAAGCTGCTTGCGTATGCTGTCCGGCCGCCTGGCAACGACGAGCCAGCGCTGAGGCAGGTGGTGCTAGCGGTGGAGGAGGCAGTAGAGCAGGCTGTACGTAGGCTCAGCACGCTCTCAATAGAAACGCTGCGCTAGCTGCGGAGCGCAAAGCCAAATGAGCCAGATGTGAGGCCACTAGGCCAGATGCAGAACAAGAGTAGCCAGCAGCGTGCAGCTAGGCTATGGGCGCGACTACTCTGCTACTGCGTCCGGCTGATTGCTGCAGAAGAGGCGGACAAGGCAGATAAGACAGAAGAGGAGGAACAGCAGCCGCCGTGGCAGCAGCAGCAGCAGCAGCAGCAGCAGCGGCGGCGGTACCAGAAGAAGCCCCCGCTGCAGGCGCTTGTAGGCATTGCTTGCCTAACCTATATAAGGCGACGCATTAGGGGTAGTGCGCGCTCAAATAGGCTTAACGCTAGGGGAACGCTAAGCGAATTAGGAAACTTACCACCCCGCATTCGTGAAAAGTCTACCCTCTAATGCATTGTTATCTAACACATGTCGTAAATTGTTTGTATAAGAAGATCTTTTTGTAAGCATTTATTAAATTGATTCCTAATAGTTAGCACTACGCTAAAGTAGTTTTTAGGGCTCCCTAACGTTGCGCAACTAGCGTCTTTACTAATAGAGTTTGTGTAGAACACCTAAACGCCTACGTCGCAGCAGCAACAGCACGACAACAGCAGCAGCCCTACTAAAAGCCGTAGCTTGCAGAAACTATCACTCGAGAACTACGACGATACTTTTCGCTTCTTAGAGGATTTTAGGGTGTTAGTATGCAAGCAGCACCGTACTAGAGTCGTTAATCTTAATAAGCATCTGCTAGAGCATCACGCAACACTAGCTGCGTTGCGAAGAGAGATTGTAGAGCGATTTAGACACTTCTCTAGGACTAATCCAAAGGCAATTGAGCTCCTAGAGCCCCTAGCTCGCCCGATTAAAGAGCTAGAGTCGCCGCTTAATAGTCTAAAGTGCAAGACATGCGACTTTGTCACTATAAACACGAACAGACTACGTATGCACTACAGAAAAGATTCTTAGCAGGCTTAGACAGGTGATAAAAGTGCTTTGTTTAAATCCGTGAAAGTTCAGACGTTTTTCAGCAGCGGGGGGTTGCAAAAATATTTCGTTGTTAGTTTAAGTACATCTAAAGATAGGTAAGATTTAGATTAAAAGTATGTTGTTAAACAATAACTTAGCACATAGCAAGACGTACAGAAGCAACTTAAGGAAGATATAGAAGTGATAGAGGACGCTGCAAAGACTAATAAAACTAGGTAGTTTAAGAGAATAGGATAGTTAGAGTTCTTTAAAGACCGAAATCTAGTCTATTTAGCACATTAAGCCTAGTTACCTAATCGCAACGAAGTGAAACTGCAAGCAGCTACTTAGCTCACATTATTATACGAAGGATTGCAGTGCAATTCTTTGCTTTGCCTGCAAAATATTTAGCGTGAGCACAGACAGTCGAGTGCAATCCTTTGCTTTTTCAAAGTGCAATCCTTTGCCCTTCCTATGCTTAATAATTGATGCAATTTTTGTAGTATGTGCAAAAAGTGCGCGGCAAAAATACTTTCAAAATTGGCAATAAAACAAGATAGGTTAGGCGCAGAAAGTGCGCGCAAAGTTTAGGTATTGATGTTCCTCAATGTTGGCAAACACATAACGTATTCTACTAGCGAGCCGCCTACCCTAGCGAACCGCCCAAAACATGCCAAGACCTCTACTACTCCCCTCTATCTACAATGTCTCTACACACAAACGCGCTATTACTTAAACACAAAGGTAGACTTTAGCTTGCTCTTCTTGCCTATCAATTAGGCTAATTTCGAAGCCACCGAGCTGCTGCTGCTACCTACAACGTTAAACGCCGGATCCTTAACGAACGCGCTAGAGGAGTACCATTTCGCCTTAAGACGCGTGCAAACTCCTAAAAGCTCACTGCAACAGAAGAGCAGACGATCGTCTAATATATTCTTGACCTTAATTCGCGAGGATTTGCGCCCTAGCTGTGCAAGGTAGCAGATATAGCCGATAAAATACTAGGTGTACGCGGTGGGAAGCCTATAGGCAAGAACTAGGCTGAGCGCTTCGTAACGCGCTCAGCTGAGCTCAAAATAGCCTTTAACTAAGTAAAGGATAGGTAGAGGATACTGCAGGAAGATCCTGTAATCATTAGCGCGTGGTTCACGCTAGTAGAGGAGACTAAAGCTAAGTACAGCGTCTACGACGACGACGTGCACAACTTTAACGAGACTAGCTTCTAGATAGGCGTAATTAGGTCTATAAAGGTCGTTACAGGCGCAGAGAGACGTGCAAGGCCTAATCTAATTCAACTAGGCGATCGCGAGTAGGTTACAGTGATCTAGAGCGTGTGCGCTGCTAGGTACGCGACCCCGCCTTTTATTATCTACAAGGGACGCGTCTACATCTCCGCGTGGTACAAGGAGACCTTAATACCGCGCAATTAGAAGCTTTTAGTCTCTAAGAACGGCTAGACAAACAACGCGCTTAGTCTAGAGTAGTTAAAGCACTTTAATGCGTATACAAAGACGCGCTAGGTAGAGGTGTACTAGCTGCTTATTTTAGACGGCTATAAGAGTTACCTCAACTAGGATTTCAAGGACTACTGCCTTGAAAACAAGATCCTGACCCTCTGTATGCCCCCCTACTTATCCTACATCCTCTAGCCGCTTAACGTAGTCTGCTTCTCGCCGCTGAAGCGCAAGTACTCCTAGCACATTAGAGACTTAGCACGCCGACGCGTCTTCTACATCAACAAGGAAGGCTTCCTCCCCGCCTTTAAAGACGCGTTTTTTGACGTGTTTACGGAGGATAACTGCCGAAAGGCCTTTAAGGCAGCAGGGCTTATCCCTCTAAACGCGCAGGTTGTGTTAGATCGCCTTAAAGTGCGCTTGCGTACCCTACTAGCACCTACCCTCCTAGATAAGCCATAGCAATCAAAGACTCTAAGCAATACCCTCTCCGTATGAACACCCTCAACTATGGGGGACCCCCCATGGTTGCGCAATCGCTGATTGGCTGCAGCGCTAGCGCCAACCCATAGTTGAGCGAACACCAACCCCTATAGTTGCGCGATCACGACTACATGCTATTCACGCCCCTAGCGCACACACAGCAACATGAAAGGTAGCAGAGAAGAGAGGGAAGGTACTACAGCTATTTTTACGCGATATCCAGCTTACAGCGTGCTCCTATGCCGCGAGCATCGCTGCGCCGTCTATGGCCTCAACCAGCACCTGGAGCGACACCACAATATGCGTGCAGCAGAGCGCAGAGTATTGCTCGCCTCGTATAAGGATTTCACGCTCCTTGCGCCAGAAGAGGTAGCTCAGCCAGCGCCTTACAGCAGCCCTATTGACGCGCTCGGGCCAGCGCAGGACGCGTTCCTCTGCTGCTGTACGAGTGGCAGCAGCAGCAGCAGCAGCGGCAACAGCAGCGCAGCCTGCAGCTTCATCAGCACAAGTCGCGCAAAGATGCAGCAGCACGTTAACCAGCAGCATAGTGTTAAGCTTACGCGCTGGTCATCCTCTACAGCAGCCTCGTACAAGGATCACGCAGTGCAGCTCTGGCAGCCAGTCAAGGTGCAGACCTTCTTCCGCGAGCGCCGCTATGTCCGCTACTTCATTGTGCAGGAGGAAGAGCAAGAGGAGCAGCAGCAGGGCGGGCAGCAGCAGCTAGTCGGGCAGCAGCAGCAGGGCGAGCAGCAGGGCGAGCAGCAGGGCGAGCAGCAGGGCAGGCAGCAGGGTAGGGAGCAGAACAGGGAGCAGGGCGGGCAGCATGAATCAGAGCGGCAGGGCGGCTACCATCAGAGGCTTGCTCTCCTCTCCTCTACTCTAGGTGCCCTCAAGCGCGAGGACAGCGAGGCAATTGAT
>MU006251.1:236365-246986 GCA_010093685.1 Ophiobolus disseminans
GCAGCAGTAGTAGCAGCTATATTAGAAGAGAAGAGCTAGATAGAATAGAAAGAGAGTTAAGGCAGCTATATAAGTAAGAGGACGTTGCTGCTGTGATAGCGAGAGGACGCTACAGGCGTAAGAGCAAGGTAACGCTGCAGGCGTAAGAACGAGGTAATGCTGCAGGCGCAAGAACGAGGTGACGTTGCTGCTAGTGAGGCAGTCGCTGCTGCTGAGAGCGAGGTAACGCTGCGGGCGTGAGAGCGTGTCAGATAGCAGTACTAGCGCGCTAAGGCAGGCGATTGCTAGTACAGGGGTGTGTTAATGGGAGCAATAGTAGGCATAGCGTTAGGGTATAGCGAGATTAGATCGCAGTAGCATAGCTAATTGCAGCTAGCAGGCGTTAACAAAGTAGGGCTAGGGAGAGGCGTTATTAAGTATTTAGAGAAGAAGCGCATACTTAAGATAGTAGAGAGTAATTAGTTAGTTAAAGAGTTTACTAGATAATGTAGTTATTAGCTAAGTAGGTAGAGCAATATAGAGCACTATAGGCATAACGTATTCCACTAGCGAGCCGCCCACCCCAGCGAACCGCCCAAAAACGCTTGGCACGACCAACACATGTTATAAATCTTCAATTTCATCGCTATCAAACAAGGAGCCAGCGTACATCGTGCTTACATCTGATTCAGAAGATGCCTCTGTATCTTTTTTGCACGTTCGTGCGTTATGCCCTGTCCTGCCACAGTTCCCACAGCGCCGTAAAGCTAGCTAGGCTAGTTCTTGATCACCACCACCACGAGCCTTCTTTGAACGCTGAGGCGCCGCAGACGCCTCAGCAGCTACCTGCGCTGCTGCAGTCCCATACTCCATAGTCCCACTGTGCTGGATCCACTTTCTTTTGCGCAATTTTCGCTTGGTCATCTCTGCTAATTGCTCTTCAAGCTCATGGATCCGAGCACGTTGAAGCGCATTTTCATGCAGCATCAGCTCACCACCTTTTATAAGCTGGGAGAACCCAGCCTGAGCTGTAACAGGCAACCGAGTAAAGGAATCGCGTACCAGCTTTGATTGCAATCCAAACTCATGGGTATTGCTTGGAGTCTTTGATTGCCATGGCTCATCTAGGAGGGTGGGTGCTGGTGGGGTACGCAAGCGCACTTCAAGGCGATCCAACACAACCTGCGCGTTCAGAGGGACAAGCCCTGCTGCCTCAAAGGCCTTTCGGCAGTTATCCTCCGTAAACACGTCAAAAAACGCGTCTTTGAAGGCGGGGAGGAAGCCTTCCTTGTTGATGTGGAAGACGCGTCGGCGTGCCAAGTCTCTAACGCGCTGGGAGTACTTGCGCTTCAGCGGCGAGAAGCAGACCACGTCAAGCGGCTGGAGGATGTAGGATGAATGTGGGGGCATACAGAGGGTCAGGATCTTGTTTTCAAGGCAGTAGTCCTTGAAATCCTGGTTGAGGTGACTCTCATGGCCGTCCAAAATGAGCAGCCAGTACACCCCCACCTGGCGCGTCTTTGTATGCGCGTCAAAGTGCTTCAACCACTCCAGACCAAGCGCGTTGTTTGTCCAGCCGTTCTCAGAGACTGAAAGCTTCCAATTGCGCGGTATTGAGGTCTCCTCGTACTACGCGGAGATGTGGACGCGTCCCTTGTAGATGATGAAGGGCGGGGTCGCGTACCCAGCAGCGCACACGCTCTGGATCACTGTAACCCACTCGCAATCGCCTGGTTGAATCAGATCAGGCCTTGCACGTCTCTCTGCGCCTGTAACGACCTTCATAGACCCAATCACGCCCATCTAGAAGCCAGTCTCGTCAAAGTTGTGCACGTCGTCGTCGTGGACGCTGTACTTGGCTTTAGTCTCCTCCACTAGCGTGAACCACGCGCCAATGATCACAGGATCTTCCTGCAGTATCCTCTGCCTATCCTTTACTCGGTTGAAGGCTATTTTGAGCTCAGCTGAGCGCGTTACGAAGCGCTCAGCCCAGTTCTTGCCTACAGGCTTCCCACCGCGTACACCTAGTATTTTATCGGCCATATCTGCCACCTCGCACAGCCGGGGCGCAAATCCTCGCGAATCAAGGTCAAGAATATATTGGACGATCGTCTGCTCTTCTGTTGCAGTGAGCTTTTGGGAGTTTGCACGCGTCTCAAGGCGAAATGGTACTCCTCTAGCGCGTTCATCAAGGATCCGGCGTTTAACGTTGTAGGTAGCAGCAGCAGCTCAGTGGCTTCGAAATTGGCCTGATTGATAGGCAAGAAGAGCAAGCTGAAGTCTACCTTCGTGTTCAAGTAATAGCGCGTTTGTGTGTAGAGACATTGTAGATAGAGGGGAGTGGTAGAGGTCTTGGCATGTTTTGGGCGGTTCGCTGGGGTGGGCGGCTCGCTAGTGGAATACGTTAGTAGGCGTAGTAATAAACAAGTAATGCCTTGCACTTATAGAGAGAGAGTTGCTTGTAGCTAGTGTAGAAAGAAAGTAGGCTATAACTAGTATAAAAGGAGAGAGATGCCCTACAACCTATAGAGAAAAGACACACCTATAGCTAGTATAGAAAGAGAGAGACGCCTGCAACCTATAGAAAAGAGAGAGATGCCTATAACTAGTATAGAAAGAGAGAGATGCCTATAACTAGTATAGAAAGAGAGAGACACCCTGCAACGCGCAGGGAAGAGAGACGCCTATAACTAGTATAGATTACTGTACAAGAATTGTAGTACTAGCAGATCTAATAGTAGCAAGAACTACAAGAATAGGGTTAGCAGCAAGGACTGCGAGAGCAGAAATAATATAGTAGCTATAGTAAGCGTAGAAGCTGTAATAGTAGTAGGCGTAGTAGCTGCAGACTAGTAGGAACTATAGAAGGTAAGAACTAGAAGCTACAGCAGCGATGGAAGTGTAACAGCCGTAGGCGTAGAGTTAGTAGTAGCTATAGGCGCAGGAAGAGCAGGAGCCGTAGGAGTAGTAGCGAGGATACAAGAGTAGTAGAGATAGCGAGCGCAAGAGTAGTAGTAGGTAAAGTAGTAGTAGAAGCTATAGTAGCTATAGGAGTAGAAGAGCATAAGCGTAAATAGCAAGAGTAGCAAGAGTAGTAGGAATAGGGCAAATAGCAAGAATAGTGCGAATAGATTAGATAACGCAAATAACAAAGATAGTAGTAGCAATAATAGCTTAAATAGTAAGAGTAGTAAGAGTAGAAGTAGTAGTAGACGCATATATAGTATAAGTAGTAGCAAGAATATTAATAGTAGAGCAAGTAGCAAAGATAATTAGAGTAATAGTAGTAATAGCTGCAAGTGTAGTAGAAACTATAAAGTTTATAAAAGAGATAGTAATAGAAGCAAGAATAACAAGAGTAGGAGGTGTAGATACTATAGAGTAGAAGTAAGAGTAGTAAGAGTAGAAGCTCTCCATATGAACACCCGCAACCATGGTGCCGGGCACCATGGTTGCGCGATCGCTGATTGGCTGCAGCGCTAGCGTGGCACCATGGTTGCGCAAACACCGACACCATAGTTGCGCGATTGCTCTACATGCTCTTCACACCCAGCGCACACGCTATACACACTATACACGCGATGCAAGGTAACAGAGGAGGAAGAGAAGGCATTCCAGCTATTTTAACGCCATATCCAGCCTACAGCGTGCTCCTATGCCGCGAGCATCGCTGCGCTGTCTACGGCCTTGATTGCCACCTTAAGAAGCATCACCACATGCCTGCGCCGCAGCGGCAAGAGCTGCTTGCCTTGTACGAAGAGTTGCCTCTACTCCCGCCAGGCGAGGTAGCTCAGCCTGCGCCCTACAGCAGCCCTATTGACGCGCTCGGGCCGGCGCAGGACGCGTTCCTCTGCTGCTGTACAAGTGGCAGCAGCAGCAGCAGCAGCAGCAATAGCGCAGTTTGTAGCTTTATTAGCACAAGTCGCGTAAAGATGCGACAGCATATTAACTAGCAGCATTGTGTTAAGCTTACACGCTGGTAGTCCTCTGCAGCAGCCTCGTACAAGGATCATGCAGCGCAGCTCTGGCAGCCAGTCAAGGTGCAGACCTTCTTCCGCAAGCGCCGCTATGTCCGCTACTTCATTGTGCAGGAGGAAGAGCAAGAGGAGCAGCAGCAGGGCGGGCAGCAGCAGCAGGGCGAGCAGCAGGGCAGGGAGCAGGGCAGGGAGCAGGGCGGGCAGCATGAATCAGAGCGGCAGGGCGGCTACCAACAGAGGCTTGCTCTCCTCTCCTCTCCTCTAGGTGCCCTATCCCAGGGCGCGAAGTGCACTCGGATCTAGGTGCAGTTTTGATGTTAGGGATAGAAACTACGCGTATGGGCGGCATATTGTGTCACATAGCCCGCATGCAGTATTATTTTCAATACCTAGGTGCAGATAGAGCCCGATGATAGATTTGCCCCAAACTCGAGTATGTTTTTTGCAGCAGTATATTGCACCATTAAGGCAAGTTGCAGCGCAGCAGCTTATATAGGTTGTGTTGTTAGGGTTGCGTGTTGTATAGACAGTGCATGTTGGTGAGGGGATCAGCAACACCCCGGAGGAAAGTCCGAAGCGTGTCTAGACCCACAACCTTCCAGCAGGTCGCGTTTGTTATTGCGAACAACACCGCGTACAGAGTCTAGCAGAGAACCCTAGATTTAATAGAATACAATAACCTTATTAGCATGGAGTGCGAGTATTTTGAGCATGTAGCTCAGTATCAGATAGCCGTGTGCAAGAGGTGCAGGCACGGCGTTATACCGAGTCAGATTCAGGGCCATCTGCAGCGCGTCCACAGAGTCAAGCTGCAGCAAGCAGAGGAAATTGCGGAAAGAGTAGGATCTTGGCCTAGAGTAGCTGAGTACGCCAGCAAGATAGCAGTGCCCAAAGAGTCAGTCCCGCTAATAAACGAGCTGCCGGTGTACAATAATAGGCTACTATGCCAAGTTGAGCCAGCCTGCCGCCAGATACTGCGGAGCAAAGGAGTGATGCGAAACCATTGGAAAACAGCACACAGCTGGTCAGTAGCAGGAAAAGGTGGCCGCCCCAGCCGGGTTGCAGGGAGAAGAGTACAGGCGCGTATACAACAAGGCGCGCGAGCTGTGTACTGCCAGCGGCTGTTTGTCCAGGGCCAGGGCTCGCAGTTCTTCGAGGTCCAGCCATCCAGCCAGGAGGAAGAGGGCGCACGCTCCGTGCCGGCGGACGGCAACGCAGCGTGGGCGCAGGTGGGCGAGGCAATGGAGCAAGCGTGGGAGAACGTTAAGAGACGCGCGCAGAGCACGATCCGGGAGGGCGAGCGCGACGAGGTGAACCCGTGGGTGGAGCGGACGCAGTGGCTGCCATACTTGGTGGGCATGGAGAGGGCGGATTTGATGGCGTGTATTGAGGAGCCGGTGGCCGAGCCCGATCCGAGGAGCGACAACGAGGCCGAGCCGGTGGAAGCAGCGATCTGGGCGGCCATGGATGGGCTCACGCGATTCAGCCAGTCGTCAGTGATTGAGCGCGTTGGCATTTTCGTGCGGCTGGAGGCGATCCGTACAGAGAAGCAACAGACGCAGTTTAAGCCGCTGCAGCCGTACATGGACAAGGAGGCGATTGTCAAGCACACGCGGCCATGGCAGCAGGTGTTGATTTTTTTTGCGCGTACGCAGAAGGAGCATGGGTGGAAGAGCCCGCAGTACCGGCTCAAGCGGCGGCAGCGCGAGGCATGGGAGGCGTTGGTCCACAAAGCAGAGAGGGCAGCAGGAGGAGAGGCAGAAGAGAGGGAAACCGAGGCGGACGAGCAGATGGACAAGGAGGCAGACCATAACCTGGAGACAGACAAGGAGATGGAGGTTGACGAGACGGATCAGGCAACAGAGGCAGCACCCGATCAGAGCGCCGCAAGCGCCAGGCCAAAGAAGTTATCCAGGATCCAGAAAGCGTGCCTAGAGTTTTGTATTGCGTTGCTAGACCACCGCATCACCCGCCGAGAGTACGACAGCCCGTTGGTGTGCGCGCTGGCGGTGCTGGGCGTGAAAGAGGAGGGCTGGAAGGGGCCAGAGCAGTATCCGCCAATATTGTCAGCTGTAATCAAGACGGCGCGGTTCATGGTAGTGCAGCAGGGGCTGGAGCTGTCAGGTGCGGATCTGGCAGACCTGCGGGATAGTGGCGAGGAGACAGACGACTTTGACAATAGCGCGTACGACAGCGGCCCCAGCCCCAGCCCACGCCGCCGCCCAAAAGGATGCCTGCAGCTGGTGCAGCAGATGATGGACCGGTTCATGGTGCGCGGCAGCCACGGGCCGATGCAGTGGATGCTGGATCTGCGGACGTACGGGCTCAAGATCCATTACAACACCACGTCGCGCGGGCATGTAGAGTGGAGTGGCGATGAGCTGCTGTACAAGGAGCTGCACTTCAGCATGGCGCAGTTCCGCGGCATAGTTCACGGGCTGGCAAGCGAGAGCCGGCGGCTGTTGACTGAGGAGCTGTTGTTTGGCAAGGCCACATCCGTACCCGCCGTGCTATGGGAGAGCATGCGCGATAACCCAACCGACGAGCGGCCAGGATGGAACTTTTTGAAGGACCAGCGTACGAGGATGCCCGTCAATGGGGAGAGGTGGCTTTTTGAACGGGTAGGGCAGAACGCCAGCATCAGAGACCGGTTCATGAAGCCCGGGAGCCAGTCAGGGGTAGACCGGCAGGCAGTAGAGCGGTACATGGATTGGGTGGTCGAGTTCCGCAAGAAGCTAGCCGTATTGATGCACATCAGCGGCGGGCAGCCCGCGCGAGGCCCAGAGATATTGAGCGTCCGGCACAGCAACACGGTGCAGGGCGGCCACCGCAACGTATTTATTGAAGATGGCATGGTGGTGTTTGTCACGCGGTACCACAAGGGCTACCAGGTCAGCGGGGATGTCAAAATTATCCACCGGTATCTGCCGCGCGAGGTGGGCGAGCTGGTAGTGTGGTACATGTGGCTAGTGTTGCCGTTCCAGCAGCGGCTTGAGGCGTTGGTATGGGAGAAGGAGGCGGTATCGTCCCACATGTGGCCAGCCGACCCCAATGGCCGCAAATGGACGACGGATCGGCTGCGGGAGGCATTGAAGCGCGAGAGCCGGATTGCCATAGGCCAGGAGTGGACGTTTGCCGGGTACTGCGAGATGGCAATTGGCATCAGCCGGCGGTTTTTGCGTGGATCTACCGCGTTCCAGGCAGACGAGGGGGAGGACAAGGAGGGTAATGAGGACACGGCAGGAGCGTCCATTGCCGATGAGCAGGCGGGCCATATGTCGCACGTTGCCGGGCTGGTGTATGCGCGAGGGATTATGGAGCAAGCAGGCGCAGTAGCAGACAAGCGGCAGCAGTTCCGGGCATCCAGCACCGATTGGCACCGGTTTTTGGGCTTCCAGGCAGACGTGGATGATGGCAAAAAGAGCAGGAAGCGGAAGAGGGCGCCATTTGAGAGCGAGGCGGACAAGGCAAGGATCGATCGGTGGCAGCGGCTGAGGAAGATGGACAGCAGCAAGCAGCTGAAACGGATGATGGGCAACAAGGCCGAGTTTTGAGGCGTGCAGAAGGAGGCGATCGAGGCTATTGTGGCAGGCGAGAGTCCCGTTGTGGCTGTGATGCCCACTGGCGCAGGCAAGAGCTTGTTGTTCATGTTACCAGCATGGGCTGAGCAGGGCGGTACCACCGCCGTCGTCGTGCCATTGATTGCGTTACGTGGCGATATAAAGGAGCAATGCCAGAAGCTGGGGATATTGTGTGTGGAGTGGGAGAGTCGCCACCCACCCGACGCAGCAGCCATAGTGTTGGTGACGCCCGAGTCAGCTGTAGGGGAGGCGTTTACCACATTTTTGAACCGGCTTCAAGCAACGCGGCAGCTGGATCGGATTGTCATTGACGAGTGCCATATTGTGTTGAACCGGCAGTACACGTTCCGTAAACAGATGCAGCAGCTCAGCAGGCTTGTAGCCGCAGGGACGCAGATGGTCATGTTGACAGCAACATTGCCGCCAAGCGAGGAGGACGAGCTGTTCAGGCGGATGCATTTCAAACAAGATCAGGTGAAGATGTTCAGGGCGCTAACAGCGCGGACCAACGTAGCGTATCGCGTAGTCAAGATAGGCCGGAGGGCAAAGAAGCAGGAGGTAGAGGCAACTGTGTTGGCCATGGTACGGAGGAAGCTAAGAAAGTACAAGACTGGCAAGATTGTGGTATATGGCAACTCAGTAGCCAAGGTCAAGGCGTTGGCAGAGAAGCTTTGGTGCCAGGCATACCACCACGACGCCATAGGCAAGGCGAGCATGTTGGAGGCGTTTATGGCCGGGCGGCAGCGCATCATTGTTGCCACCAGCGCGTTGGGCATGGGCATTGACGTGCCCAATATCCGGTGCATCATCCACATTGACTGGCCGTTCAGCATGTTGGATTACGCGCAGGAGAGCGGCAGAGCTGGGCGAGATGGATTGCCAAGCGAGGCAATCATGATGGTGCAGGATGGCAATCAGCGAGCGGCCAAAGACAAGCACAATGAGGCAGACCAGGCGTTGGTGCAATTGTATGTGGGAGAGAGCGGGGCAAGGCAGTGCCGGAGGGTGGTGTTGGACGGGTATTTGGACAGGCGGGAGACGCCGCGGGCAGGATGCGAGGCGGGAGAGGAGAGATGTGACGTTTGTCGAGGAGACGAGGTAGAGGAGGAGGAGGGGGAGGAGGAGGAGGGGGAGGAGGAGGGGATAGAAGAGACAGAAGCAGCAGAGGCAGACAAGAGCGAGGGAGAGGAAATGCGGAGAGCGTTCGAGCAGCAGCAGCGAGAGCGACAAGCGCCCCAGCAGACGTTGACACAGCACCGGCAGCAGGAGTTTGGCGACGTGGAGTGGCTGCGCAGGCAGCTGGCCCAGTGGGCGAATCGATGTGGGGTATGCGAGGGGGCAGGCGAGGGTTCCAGCGCGCACAACGTACGGCAATGTTGGCGGGTAGAGAGCAGGCAGGTTAAGGAGACGATCAAGGCCATAGAGGAGGAGATCAAGTTTGACAAATGGACAGGGTGTTGGTGGTGTGGGGTGCCGCAGGAGATATGCCATCGATGGGAGAGCAATGGGCGCAGGGGGTACCAGCGCGCTAAGGCAGGCAATTGCCAGTACAGGGGCGTGTTAATGGGAGCATTAATAGGCATAGCATTAGGGTACCGCGAGATTGGATCGCAGTGGCATGGCCGATTGCAGGCAGTAGGCGTTGACGATGCAGGGCTAGGGAGAAGCGTTGTGGAGTATTTAGGGAAGAAGCGCGTACTTGAGACGGTAGAAAGCAATCAGTTAGTTGGGGAGTTTTGCTGGATAACGCGGTTGTTGGCTGAGTAGGTAGAGCAATGCAGAGCACTGCAGACCCAATATTAGCATTTTAATGAAACACAAAGATTTAGAGTGTGTATTACTTGAGGATGGAGTTCCTGCACACAATATTTGCATAGCTAACAACTATCTTACTGTTAAGAAGGTAGAAAAGATAGGATAGGCGGGTCACAGTCCTAATATAAATGCTATAGGGCATGCCTAGCCGCTCATGCGCAAGTATGTGACAAAGCAATTCACCCTATTAAAGTCAGAACAGTAGTGAGAACAGCAGTGGGTTACTGCCTGGGAGTGGCTGCCTATTAAAGCTATTAATAGGTGGGTAGATGGGGTCCTAGAGGTAGTGAGAAGGATCCTTCAAAACGGCGGGAACTGTTAGATTCACCGTAGTCTTTGATGTAGATAATGGAATCGTAGAAATTGATTATTGATTGATGCTGTCCGTCCTGTTGTCTCCTGTCTAGGACGAGATCGGGGTTTATTGCACGTCACGCCGACTCTTCTTGGCGTAGCCAATCAGCAGTTCCAGGTCTCGCTTAATCGACCTGGAACCTCCTGATTGGCTGCACGAACGTCACGTGCCGGGTCCTGTTCGATTGTACAGCTCCGACCTCTCAGCACTCGCCGTGCTATCTAACAGGAACAACAACTTTTACATGTAACATTAACACTAACAAAACTCGCAATAGCTAGATTTATAGACAATTAATTAGCTCTATCAATTAGAGCTTAAACAAACATGTAGTTGTGTTGCAATGCATTGGTTTTGTGAGGGCTGTCACCAAGATTTGGGTGCACGCTCGCATTTCGGTTGGGGTGCACGGCCCCACTCTTTTCGGCTGCTGGCGCGCCAAGCCAGCAGCCCCACCGCAATCATATCAGTTTCACAGCCACATCTTCACAACTACCTCTTTGCATCTGCAACTCCACGCTAATTGCGCGCCTTCATATTGCGTCTATGCTCCTTGCCCAGAGCCGTCATGGTCCGGCTGTCAGAGCGACGCGACTGAGGGCCGCAGTTGTGGATGTTTGGTTGCCTACCACGGTCATCAATTTCACAACCACATCTTCACAACTACATTTTTGCATCTGCAACTCCACGCTGAGCAGCATGTTAAGAGCAGCAGCATGTTAGGAGCAGCAGTATGTTGGGGATTTAGCATGTCCCGCATCTTGAGCTCCTTGCCCCGTGTCAAAAGACCTAGCAGTTTTGAGCGATGCGGCGCACTGGGTCTCCAGGCGGCTGCCCGCTCGCTGCGTTCTCATGGACTAGACTTGCCTGCCTTGCCTGCCTTGGCATTGTTCTAAAACCGGCTATTGAGCAGC
>MU006251.1:248141-261208 GCA_010093685.1 Ophiobolus disseminans
CCCTGCCTGCCTGCTCGCGACGTCCCTGCCTGCCTGCTCGCGACGTCCCTGCCTGCCTGCCCGCGCGCGCCCTGCCTGCCTGCCCGCGCGCGCCCTGCCTGCCCGCCTGCTTGCGACGTCACCGCCTGCCTGCCTGTCCGCCCCCATCTCGTCACAGTTCAGATGACAGGCCTGCAGGCTGGCAGCGCTGCAGTGTATATATACTGCGCAATTCTCAAACTTGTCATGTACAGTTGACTGACAGCAAAAGCGGCGCTACACCTTTGGGTTGAGTGCTAGGGGGTCTTTGGTTCAAATCCAGCTTCTTACAAGTCTTGCGCTTATTGAGGGCCCAAAAAGTGTTTATGTACTTTTAGGGAGCAGGGTTGTCCATGTAATGGTGTAATGCTCCTGTCTACTGCTGCATAGTATTGTTGAACAGCAACGTTGTATAGTGGTTTCCACAATATAGCGGCATCTACTCAGAAGTAAACTATGAGATTATTGTGCTGGAGATACTATGTAAGCAGTAGGCAGGAGAGCGTGGGCGTTCTCTGTTTTGCTTTTTTTGGGGTTCTAGCAGATCTGCAGCTAGATTTAAGCAGTAGGGAGCAGGTGACAAAGTGTGATGTTGTGAAGTGTATTGTGTTAGACTGAGATGTCCGTGATCTAAGCTGATATACATGAAGTGGTGGGCTGATTAGCTGGTGGATACTCCACGTGACCATGCAAGGTGCCTTAGGCTTACACACCTCCCTTAGATTCGAACGTATGTAGAAGCTAATGTGATCATGGGCCACCCTCTACCCTGTTTAGGTAGAGCTGCTTGTTTAAGTGCGGTGGGTAGCCGCTTGATTGGAGCAGTGCCAGGTAGGTGATCGTCCGCCGTCGCGGTGTTAGTTGACCTCGCTAATAAGCGTCCTTAAAAGCATGTGAGATCTGATTTGCTTCTGTTCTGTATGTAGTTTGGTGGTATCCCTAATGTGAAATTATAGAGCATTGTAGAGTGTACAGCCTTGTCAAACCTGTAAAAACTATGTAGGAGAAACTAGAAAGAGTACTGTACTGTAATAGCTCATTGTGCAGTTGGAAATAAACTAAAATGTAAAAGTGATGCCTAATTTTTGTGTCTCTGACGAGGCAACAGTTTTGTAAGACTATTAGCTGGCTGGCTTTTAGTCTGTATGTATGAGAGATTGATGTTGTTCTCTTGAGATTTCTGGCGTAGCTAGTGATGATGTATATTGACGTGTTGCAATGAGGTTTTAAGGCAAGGCGTAGCCGTAGTGACTAGTTGGATTGTTTGCTGGTTGTTGCAGAACAGTATTTGCTCATTGCCTAGATCAAATTCGATGTCTTTGAATGTAAGAGGCCAGGCTGAAGACAGCAGGAAGGCTAGGTTGAACAAAGATGAATTCGATGGAGTCTATCTAGAGCCAGAGAGCAGGCTGACTTTATAGCAGACTGCTGGCTTCTGGAAGTTTCTACATACATCAGCATTTGTCAGCTGTCAGAAGAACATATCTTGTTCTGGCTAGTTCCAGGACATTCCATGACATTCCAGGACATTCCATGACGTTCCAGGACATTCCATGACGTTCCAGGACATTCCATGACGTTCTAGGACATTCCATGACGTTCCAGGACATTCCATGACGTTCCATGATGTTCCAATGAACCGAAGTGTATCCACTGAGGACAGTAGAGGTCTAACCTCTTACATTGAAGAGTCTCCACCACCAGAGTAGCTCTGTGCCTGCTGAGGATGCAGCGACGAGCTTAGCTTCAGTAGTAGATTTGGTGACGCATCATTGGAGTGTTGCTTTCCAGTTAATAGGACCGCTAAACAGGAAGAATATGTATCCTTAAGAGCTCTTCCGTGTGGCCTTGTGATCAGCGTATGAAGCATTAGTAGCACTAAAGAAGTCTGGCTCTTTGTGATTAACAATGTGAGCGGTGTTGGTGGATATTAAAGCGTTGTAGTAGAGTGCTCAATTTTTAGTGTGGTGTAGATATGCTATCGTCTGATAGGCAGCATCTATATGGCGTTGAGTTGGATTGACAAGGAATTCGGCTAGTTTTAAGTAAGCTTTGGAAACATCAGGTCTCGTAGCAGTAGCAACATAGCCAATAGATCCAACTAGTTGTGCGTATCTGTTCAGATTGGCTTCGTTCTTTAGCTCATCTAAGGGAAGGAGTTCCTTAAGGGGAAGCAGAGTCGCAGGAGGTTGAGTAAATTGCTTTGGCGACGGATATTTAATGCAGAGCTTGTTGATATACGCTGGCTGCAATAGCAAGATCGATCCAACTAACCTGTTGCGGTATGTCTGTATGCCGCAGAAGGTGGATAGCTCTCCTAGCAATTGAATCTCTCCGTGTGAACCGCCGCGGGAATGCCCCCCCCCGCACCGGGGCCCTTACCCCCGCGCGATCGCTGATTGGCTGCAGCCGCTCGCCTCACCACCATCCTCGGGGGCATCCCCGCGGCGGTTCATATGGAGAGGAGAGCAGCTAATTCTGATCTGAGAACGGCGTTCAAATCGCAGCGTAATTCTCTACAAAATGGCGTCTTAAAGTCTAGGAATTAGGCGCTGCAAGCGAAAAAGATCGGGGGTTAGGATTGCGCGGATCGCCCCCTCGCGCGCTGGATTCGGCTAGCCAACCCTAGCGCGATACCTATTCCGGCACCGATCGGGCCCCATCGGTCGTGTCATATTGGTTAGGCTTCCTTATCCTGAGTCTGCGCTAGCACTAATCCAGCACATGATCAGATACGCCCTCTCTCATCGTCCTGCTGAAAATTCTGATTATATCTGACAACTATCAGTATATTGGGATGAATCAAATCAAGTTGACATGGAAGTTTTGGTTGTTTTGCTTGTTGACAACTCTGTCTTTAAGGAGGCGGATTGGATTAGATTGCTTGCCAAGCTCAAGCAATGCTCAAGCAATCCTGAATCCGGATTGCTTGTTGACAACTGTGCTGGCTGTGTTGCTCAATGTATCAGGATGCTCGTCGCCAAGCACTCTCTTCCTGATTTCCATTACTTGCACATTCAGCTCTTCAGCCTCCTTCCATCGCCCTTGTTTCCTGTACGTCAAAGCTAGATTGTTTATGCTAGTCAGCGTGTTAGGATGCTCGTTGCCAAGCACTCTCTTTATTGTCTCCATCACTTGCACCTCTAGCTCTTCTGCTTCCTTCCACCGCCCTTGACTACTGTACGTCGACGCTAGGTTATTCATACTAGTCAGCGTATCAGGATGCTCGTCGCCAAGTACTCTCTTTCTCTTCTTCATCACTTGCACCTCTCGTTCTTCGGCCTTCCTCCACCGGCCCTGATTCGAAAATGTCGACGCTAGGTTGGCCATGCTGGTCAGCGTGTCGGGATGCTCGTTGCCAAGCACTCTCTTTCTCGTCTCCATGACTTGCACCTCTCGTTCTTCGGCCTCCCTCCACCGGCCCTGATTCGAAAATATCGACGCCAGATTGGCTATGCTGGTCAGTGTGTCGGGATGCTCGTCGCCAAGCACTCTCTTTCTTGTCTCCATCACGTGCACCCCTAGCTTTTCGGCCTCCCTCGACCGGCCCTGATTCCAATATGTTGTCGCTAGGTTGGCCATGCTGCTCAGTGTGTCGGGATGCTCGTCGCCAAGTACTCTCTTCCTTGTCTCCATTACTTGCACATTTAGCTCCTCAGCCTCCTTCCACCGCCCTTGACTATTGTACGTTGACGCCAGGTTATTCATGCTAATCAACGTGTCAGGATGCTCGTTGCCAAGCACTCTTTTTCTCGTCTCCATCACTTGCACCTCTAGCTTTTCGGCCTCCCTCGACCGGCCCTGATTCCAAAATGTCGACGCTAGGTTGGCCATGCTGCTCAGTGTTTCGGGATGCTCGTCGCCAAGCACTCTCTTCCTCGTTTCCATTACTTGCACATTCAGCTCTTCAGCCTCCTTCCATCGCCCTTGCTTCCTGTACGTCGACGCCAGGTTATTCATGCTAGTCAGCGCGTTAGGATGCTCGTTGCCAAGCACTGTCTTTGTCGTCACCATCACTTGCACCTCTAGCTCTTCAGCCTCCCTCCACCGCCCTTGACTACTGTACGTCAACGCCAGGTTACCCATACTAGTCAGCGTGTCAAGATGCTCGTCGCCAAGCACTCTCTTTGTCGTCTCCATCACTTGCACCTCTAGCTCTTCAGCCTCCCTCCACCGCCCTTGACTACTGTACGTCGACGCCAGGTTGCCCATACTAGTCAGCGTGTTAGGATGCTCGTTGCCAAGCACTCTCTTTGTCGTCTCCACCACTTGCACTTCTACCTCTTCTGCTTTCTTCCACCATCCTTGACTGCTATACGTCAATGCCAGCTTATTCATGCTAGCCAGCGTGGAGGGATGCTCATCCCCAAGCACTCTCATTCTCGCCTCCAACATTTGCACCTCTCGTTCTTCGGCATCCCTCCAGCGGCCTTGATTCAAAAATGTTGGCGCCAGGTCCGATCTTTGCTCTGCCTCTTCAAGCTCTTCCAAATACTGCAACACGTCGGCCATCTGTAATATTTCATTATCCTTTCCCAGATGGGTATTTGGTTCCGTTCCTATTTTGTCTTCGGCATAGTCTTGTCTCTTTAGATTGGATCTGTTGTTATCTCTAACTAGGGGTCTTTCTTTCTCCCAGTTCCAGACAAGCGGTAACCTGTGCACGGACGGTTTTATTTGCGTCAAGAATGTAACCCATGCAGTTAATCTATCTTTTCCCGAATCTTTTCTTTGCTGTTTTAGAAGAACGTTTGCAGGAGGGGTAGCTGTGATCATGACAATGGCGAAATGCTCATTGCATAGTCGGATAATGGAGGGATTCGGCGCACCATTCTGGAGGTAAATCAGATCGCCTTGTTTGATCGCTATCGCTGAGGTGTGTAAACTCCAACTCCAACTTTGAACGAGTCCAGGTGCTGTTCTCGAAAGGACTTCCACCTTATTTGTATCACCCCATCCTGAAGCGGGTGTTACAGAGAACACTCGGCCTATGATAGCGCCCCTACTCTTGATTGTTGCAAGTTCTTTGTTATCCCAAGTTTCTGCAGATATGTGCTCCCCAAGAAGAAACTTGATCAGTCGATGAAATACTTCTTTCCATGGAAGCTTGTAGTCAGGTAACAGTTCAGCTGTATCAAACGCATCGGAGCTCATGCCAAGTAGTGCGTATACTTTATCTTGACGTTCCGTAGCCTCATGAGTATGAAACATGTCTAATAACTCGCCTAGTGGGCGTATGGTCAAAAAGCTCATATCTGACCAATGACTGCCATGCGTGGGCCGGAAGTTTGCTTGCCTAATGAGGTAGTTTACCGAACGAATACGGCTAAGTAGGTCGGGATAAGCTTTGTAAAAGACTTCGAGAGACTTCAGTCCCACGCAAAAGGAGTATCCTTCAATTTCTGTTAAGCCACAGACAACCAATATACGCCTGGCAGCGGCGACTTCTTGGAGTATCTGGGTTAAATATGTAAGTGATAGCCGTAAACTTGGTTGGATTTCATTCTCTTACCCAGATACGACGGAACCACTGTCTCTCAAGCAGCGCAACGACCGCTTGCCGGAGACTTTCGTTATCTGAGGCATCTATCCACCTTTTGCGTGCGCGCATCTCTTCAAACACCCGCTCACTATTATCTGCAGCCTTCCCAAGCCAAACGATCACACGGTATGCTTTGCCGTAGATCTTTGCCATGTACCGGACTTGATGACCCCGCTCTTGTTGGTTCTGCTGGTTGATACAAATAGCGTCTATCCATATCCACTCAATAGAACGACGTCGGAGACTGCAAAGAGCGGCGTGGAGATTTTCCGTGACATCGAATTGACACCCACTCACATATATGGGCTGAGTATTGACCGGATCGCCCCATACATAAGACAAAGCATTGTAATGAATGGGTTCAATGACAGACTCGAGCAAAGAGTAGTTGAGGAGGTCTCCTTGGATGAGTGTGGTATCGTCTTCGGTTAATCGAAGGTGGAACAAGCGAATTTCATCAGCATTGGGCAAAAGTGGAGAATAAGAGTAGAACATGACATGAGGTATTGAAGTCAGGAAATTGGTGCTTCGTATGTTCAATGTCTTAGCCTTTCTGTTTATGCCTGGAGAGTATAAATAAAGATCATACTAACACAGCCACCCCCGCCTGGTCATGTGAGCAGCTGAAGCTTACATTCGGTGTAACAGAAGGACCCTGCAAGCCACTGACGCTATTAATTTCAGCAACTAACGTAGGGGGCGGGCGAGTGGACCACCTGCAGCAAGCCCCCACCAAATCCATCTCAAGTCTACTTCAACTCGCGACGCAGCAACTGACTAAGGAGCTACCACCTTCACGAGAAAGCAGAATACAGTTTGCAGTACATGCTATCTGTTGAGAAGAGTGGATGGTCCACCGATACCTCTCACGTGATCGCGCATAGTTCGTGCCTTGGCAGCCTCTGAGAACCTCTTACGGTGTAATGGGCTAGGCCCTTGGCGCCTCGGCTGTGCAGCCTCGGTGGCCAAACGTTCCGGCGAGGCCGAGGGTTGACCACAGCCACCGGCTAGCACCGCAGAAGCTCGCCGAGCAACCGGCAAACCCTAGAAGGTTTGCCGGCTACAAGTAGAAGGCATTCCACAATAGCCGGAGCCTTATCGAATTCATCTGATTATTCTGGCAACTACCCTCAGGGTCAGCCCCTTACATACGGGCTCTTACGCGCGTTCTAATACACATCACATCATGTATGCCACTCATGTCTTTCCTCAATTTTCTAGTCAAAACCGTGTGGCTTAGCTCTTGCTGTAGTGGCTGTGTAGCGAGCCGTAGCGCAAAAAGAAGTGAGGAACATCAAACTTCACTCTGATCTTTCATCCACCAGAGCAGATATCTTTAATCTGAGAGAAGCGCTAGACAAGCAGCGCAATGTTCCACAACATCTGTACCAGGTTCTTTGTCGTCAGAGTGCTAGTTGTAGAATGAGTCGGTCCACCTTCGCACCCTGTTCTAGGCTAGTAAACCTTAGCGCTATACTTGATTCGTCACGAGTTGGGGGGTTTGGCTGCGCAGCGAGGCAAGTAGGGAGTTTGTCTGCGCGGCAAGGCAATTAGGGGGGGATTTAACTGCGCGACGGGGGCTGCGCGGCGGGGCAGCGCCCTGATAAGCAAGGAACATTAATGTTATAGTCCCTCCGCGTACTCGGTCACGAGACGCTTATGCGCCAGGACGCTAGTGCGCACGGACCACCTTTGAACTTTAGGACCGCGTTCTGCCCCTCTAGCAGAACTTTGTACTTATTTTCTCGTAATACAATACAGATTGTTCAACCAACTGTACGTCCCTAACAAGGATATTTAAAGTAGCGAGAGTATTAGTATTAGTAGGGGATATAATAGAGGTGGCAGTAGTAAGAGCAGTATGAGTAGGAGCGGCAGCAGCGATGGTAGTTGTAGAAGTAGCAATAGACGCAGGTGTAGTAAAGTCCCTCCCTGTATGCCGGAAAACCCTGTGGACCGGAAACTACCAATAAGAGGATAAGGATAGCTTATTTCCCGACACGGTGGTGTGTCTTATTGGCTGCTTCCGGCTCACAGGGTTTTCCGGCACACAGGGAGGGACTTTAGCAATAGACGCAGGTGTAGTAGCAATAAACGCAGGTGTAGTAGCAATAGACGCAGGTGTAGTAGCAGGTGTAGGAGTAATAGTGAGGATGTTGAGAGCAGCAAGGACAGCAGGAACAGTAAGAATTGCAATAGCAGAAGCTGTAACTGTAACTAAATAGACAGTAAGAGTTGTTGTCAGATTTGATGAGGTATTAGACCTCGATGATGGATCAGATGAATTGATGATGTATTCTGGTGTTCTCTCGGTCAAGTGCGGAGTTTGACCAGGTGTCAGATCTAGTACTAGTGTGCCAAGGCGCTTGTGCCGGCCCCTCCTGTTTCTTTCAGTGTTGGTAGCCTCACAGCACCCCTGATATCTGACACACCCCCTCAGCTTGGATGTATTTGCAAGCTGGTAACCTTAGGTGATGATGAGGTCCTCAAGTTTTGCTTGAAGTTCTTCCAATAGTGCCTCCTTGGTCACCTTGTGTGGTGATACCTTAATCAATCCAACTTGATGAAGGAAGTTTGGCCACTTGTTGCCTGGCAACACCTTAGTGAAGCCATCCGCTATCATGTCCGATGATTGAATGTATTCCACAGTAATCTTTCCACTTGCAACCTCCTGTCTTATCCAGTGGTTGTGGATGTCCACATGCCTAAGCTTTGTTTGAAGCTTTGATATCTCTTTTGTGACTAGTCCAATAGTCTGCATGTTGTCGCAATGAATCGTGATTGTGTTGGATGGAAGCTGGATTTGGAGCTCCTTGAGTAGGCGTGATGTGAAGAGAGCTTTCTTGGCTACTTAGGATAGGGCTAGGAGTTCTGCCTCAGTGGTGGATGTGGTGACAGTGTCTTGCTTGCTAGCTCTCTAGGCAATAAGGCTATTGAAGAGCTTAATTGCATAGCCTTGAGAGCTTTTCCTGTCTTGTGT
Organism: Ophiobolus disseminans; assembly: GCA_010093685.1. Lineage (NCBI taxonomy): Eukaryota > Fungi > Ascomycota > Dothideomycetes > Pleosporales > Phaeosphaeriaceae > Ophiobolus > Ophiobolus disseminans. Next base: position 256,682 of record MU006251.1, read on the forward strand.
GTTGTCTGCAAATGATGCATTACTAGCCACTTGAAGGGTGTCTCCTCCTCCAAGCTGAAGTGCTAGCCACCTTGTGTCTGATAGGTATAGAAGGACGCGGTCTGCGGCATCGTGATGCTCTTAGGATGGGTTTGAGAGGAAGCGTGCTAAGCGTGAGGTAGCAAAAGCAATGTCTGGTCTGGTGGTGACTGCAGCAAAGAGTAGTGATCCAATTTTGCGTTGGTATCTGTTGATCTCAGCAGGTGTTGACAGTGAGTTTGAGGGCTTGAGTTCAATAGAACTCATAGGTGTATCATGGCGTAGCTCATGCTTGTCTACTAGCCTGTGGATTTTGTCCACATAGGCAGCTTGTGAGAGATGGATAAGTCCTTCCTTCCTGTCTCTTATCACCTCAACTCCTAGGAACCATTGGAGATCTTCTCCTCCAGTCATAGTATACTTGTCCTGTAGGAGTTTGACTGCTTGTTGTGCTTCCTTAGCCTTGTGTTTGGCATAGGCCAGGATGATGTCATCCACATAGAAGAAGATGATAATGCTGTCCTTGATCATGCAGCAAGGCTCGTGAGGGACGCGTGTAAAGCCAAGGTCTTTGAGAGTTGTTGTAAACTCCTTCTGCTAGAGCATAGGTGAGATGCGCAATCCATACAAGGCCTTTTGGACCTTGAGGATGATACCTGTCTTCTGGTATCCTTTGGGCATCCTCATGTAGATTTCCCTGTCCATAGTGGCATGAACAAATGCGTTTGTAATGTTATATTGCTTGAGTTCCAGGTTGTGCTTGGCTGCAATTGCCATAAGCATGCGAAATGATCTGCTAGCCAGGGTGGCTGCATAGGTGTCTTGGGAAGAGATCTGTCTCTGTTGGTCTCCTCTGACTACAAGGCGTGCCTTGCACTTAAGGAATTGATGATCCTTGTTGAACTTGTAGGTGTATACCCACATACAGTCCAGGACCTGGTGACCTGTTAGTCTGATTAAGGCATGGGATACTTCTCTCTATGATTCCATCTTTTGATGGCTTGCCAAATGGTCGCGTTCTGCTTCTTTGAACAGCTCTCCCATTAGATGTTCTTCAAGCTTGGTCTTATGAGTTGGTAGAGGTGGGAGCTGACTGCGGTGTAGCTTGATGCCTGAGGCAAGCAGCCTCTTTACCTTAGCCTTGTCAACCACTTCTCCTTCATGTTGGCCAACATGTCCAGCCTGAGTTCCTGCTATAAAGGCAGCTGCCTATGGGACAGTCTTGGATAAGCATAACTGCGTCAATCCTGTTGCCTTGTTTGGGGTCAACAATGTAGCCAGCAATGCAGCTAGTGGTGGTGGTGATGGTGGAGGTGTTGGGTATATGCCTATGATCTTCCTCCCTATGATTTTCCTCCCTTGGTAATAGCCAGGTGGATCAGTCTCTTCTTGAGCTGTTGAGTCTTCAGTGGTGTCATCCTCAAAGAATGATTCAACCTCTGGATTGGTTAGTAGTGTTGGAAGCTCTATAGTCTTAACATAAGTTGCAATCTCTTCTAGTGTGCTGTGCATAAGGTTGTCTATTAGGTCCTCAGTCTTGCCATCAAATACTAAATGCTCATCAAACACAACGTCGCGTGTGCTGATGACCTTAGCTATGGATGGTATCTAGATGCGATAGATGTTGGATGATCTGTATCCAACTAGGTAGCCAACCTAAGCCTTTGGGTCCAGGCGTTGGAGGCGTGATTTCCCTCTATGAGTATCATCAGTCATTGCAAAGGACTTGCATCCATATGCTTTGAGATGAGTGAGGTTTGGTTTGCGGAGTTTGGTAACAATTCCATTAGAGAAAGCAATCCTTGTGAAGAAGGTCTCATATGGTGTCTTCCAGTTGTTAATGTAATTTGGCGTTCTGTTGTAGAGGTAAACTGCTGCTCTAGTGATTTCAGGCCACAGTTCCCAGGAGAGGTTAGCATCCAATCTCATAGCGCGTGCCTTCTCCTTGTTCACACCCCCTGAGCGTTCAGCACCTCTATTCTAGGCTTGAGTATCAGGAGCTGAAGGCTCAATGATGATCCCTTTAGAGTTAAGCCAGCGCTGAACTTGTGGTTTGACAGTGGTGATCTCATTGTCTGCTTCAATGATCTTGATAGTGATATTGAAATGGATCCTAAGAAAGGTGAAGAAGATCCTGAGTTTGTTGATGATAGAGTTAGCAGTTCTGTTGTCCGTGAAGTACATGTCCTACTGGAGTCCAGAGAACCTGCAGGTGATAAGCATTTAACTCTTCTCCTTGGTGATGCTCTGCTCCTCATAGGAGTGGAAGTCAATAGCTAGTCTTTCTCCTGGTCCTAGGTCATTGTTGCGTGGTGTGCGGCGTATTTGACGCTTAGCTTTGGCTTTGCCACATGAGTTGCACTCAACTGTGGTGATGCCTTTGATGCGCACCCCCTCAGCTTGCTGAACAAGGTGCTCAATAGCTGCTGGGCCTGGATGGCCTAGGCGCTTGTGCTAGGTGATAGCTAAGGACCTTTGTAGTGCTCTTGGTGTTCTTGAGTTTGTTGTGTGGAAGGCTGAGTTAATAGTCGAGTTGATAGTTAAGTGGTGTTCCAACACCTATTGGTCATGAAGCTCAGTGAGCCTTCCTAGGATAGATCTATCTAGTCTCCTGAGTGTAGTGGGTTCATGCTTGGTTTCCCACCATATGCCTAGCTGCCTAAGGAGGCGGAATGATACTAGGTTGCATAGGATGTCTGGGCAGATAGCAACATCATGAAGGATAAGCTTGGTTGTTCTGCCCTGACTAGTTAGGGATAGGTCTAGTGAACCATACCCTGTAATCCAGAGTTGAGAGTTGCCTGCCCATATGAAGTCGCTAGGTGTACATAGTCTGTTGTTATAGGTGCGCTCTGGGTTGTTGGTGATGTGGCAGGTTGAGCCTGAGTCCAGAATAAAGGAGTGTTTCAAAGGGTAACCTTGATTGCCACTGACTTAGAATGAGGCCTTAGTGATTGCGGCAATTTGCCGACCTTCTAGTCATTATTGATTGTCATCAGAGACATCCTAGATAATTAGTGTCTGGGAGTCTGATCTCTTGATGTGTGGAGTTTGAGACTTTGATCTGCTCTTGCTCCTTAATGCTCCTTGAAGGACAGTGTCGTGCTTGCGCTTGTATTCTACAAGGGTGCGCATAGTGGAGTTTGGCTTCCACCATTCAGGTGCTTGGTTATCATTGATATACCAGCAATCTTTGATGTCATGGACTTGGTCACATGCTGGGCACTTCTTACCTAAAGATGCCTTATTACCAGCAGGTCTTTTGCTAGACTGAGAGGAGAATTGATTGCTCTTCCTCTTTCTACTAGGGTTTCTTTCCCTGTATTTGGATGGCGCGCTGTTTTCCATAGCTTCAGAAGCGTCCTTCTGGCTATCCTAGGTGGTTGCACCACCATCAGCGAGAAATAAGGAGTCATCAGCTACAGCAATGAATGCCTGCTTTTTATTCACTGGTTTCAGCGGATGATTCAGGCTCATGTATTCCTAGAAGCGTTTCATCATCTCCTTTCTTGTCATGAGAGGATTGAACCTTCCAGTATCTTGGAAGGTTGCAGCCCACATAGGTGCTGCCTTGTTCACAGCCTGCAGGAAGTCTTTGGTGATATTGTCAATATCATGTACCTCAGACACTCCATGCACTGTTGCATTGGATGATGCTTCATTATATTCTACCAGCCATGTATCCTAATTGTGTGTATTGCGCATAGGCTTGAGGGCGGTGTAGTAGCGTTCGCGTGTGCGTTCCTTTTCAAGGCGATCATCAACCCCAGCAGTGAGCTTAAGGTTGGAAAGCCACTGGCGTAGTGACTGTTCTGGTAGGCAGCATGTGCGTTGGAGATAGGGCGCAACTGTTGATTGGATCAGCTAGGTGACATGCTGAATACTCTTCTGTTAAGTATTATATTGGTGGAGATTAAGCTTGTATCTCTCAGTAAGGGTCTTGTAGTAGTCTATATCCTCCTTGTAGGCTTTCTGGCCTTGGATTGATAGCATAGATGGGCGTGTTGCCTCCTGGATTCCAGCTGCAGCGCTGTACTGGGATAGTTCAGGCAGGTCTGGCATGACTGGCTTGATCAGGAATAGGACTGGTCCTTCTTCCTTTACATTGTCCCAGATGTTGTAGGCAGCGCAGCGCGCTTTGACTTGAGTAAGCTAAGTAGTCCAGTCATACTGGTTGCTGAGGATAACGGTTGCATCGCGTGGGTTGATGAGCGACATAGTGTGGTTGTTGAATAGCTTTTGTTGGGTAGCCTTGGTGGGTAGCCTTGGTGGTAGCTTTAGTAGTAGCTTTGGTAAAGGCAGTGAGACTCTTAATTGTCAGATTTGATGAGGTATTAGACCTCGATGATGGATCAGATGAATTGATGATGATGTTGTATTCTGGTGTTCTCTCGGTCAAGTGCGGAGTTTGACTAGGTGTCAGATCTAGTACTAGTGTGCCAAGGCGCTTGTGCCGGCCCCTCCTGTTTCTTTCAGTGTTGGTAGCCTCACAGCACCCCTGATATCTGA